>LR990126.1:17854503-18080524 GCA_905147285.1 Hypena proboscidalis
GGGACGTAAACTAAAAGAACTCACACAACTCGCTCACTAATTAGTAATTCAAATACATCTTATCTCCTTGCCGCTTTAGTAAGGAGCGGGTCTTGGCTACATATCCAACGTTGCTACATACAGCTGTTTTTGTTAATGTTCTGCGCGAGCATTGCTAGGTTTTGACTTGACAATTCAACTGAGCCCATCAACGCAGCCTAAACCACAATGGGTAGGTACTATAGTTTCCATTTATTGAACAAAAAAATGTAGGGCGCACGTGTGCTGCAGATTAACAGCTTATTTATACGTAAAGCTGTAAACCTTCGATATAACTAAATAGGACACGGCGACGTGTGACAATGAAGAATTGCTCCGTGTGATTTGTATGCACTACGCATTCGATTCGAAATAGCTTGAACGTAATCGGATAAGTTGAGGAAAAACTGTGTTCACACCGAGGTCCAAGGAAAGTACAAAATATAACTGTGCAGTGCATTGCTACTAAGTTTCAAATAAAATGAAATTTTATCCATGATATCTGTTTATTTTTACCAAAGACGATCTAATAGATCGTCTTTGTTTTTACTAAATTATATAATAAGTGTACAATTTTATTAGTATTTGTTTTGATACCATCGCCTATTCATAAAATAACCTATTGTAAATTGAAATGTGTATTGATGTGATGTGACATACCTTAGATCGTTTCCACTCAAAGTGAAAAGGCGGCGTTTGGTAGTAGAATACCGAGGACTGGTTGGCGGGGAAATCAGGGTCCTCCCATAATTCGCCTTTCTCCAGGCACGTCTGCTTGATGCGCTCGTAGTCTGTCATCCTATCAACAAAAATACCAATGAAAATCGAGATGTGGCGGATGTAATTTATCTTGAAAAGTTGCTTTTGTCGTCGTTGAACAGCCCTGAACTGCTCTCTAAAGTCAGTATTAGTATACCTTCTAAATATACGCGACATTATTCACCCCTCCACCTTCCACTAGTGCCATCTTACTCGGCAGAATATAGCTTTGTCCGGAGAGCTAGTAAGACCCTTAATGATGCAAGCAAATTACATGATGTTGATATATTTAATGTAAACCTGGAGTCGATGAGACAGGTGCTAAGCCGTGATTTCTTTTTTCAATATCAGGGTGTTTAGTTTTATTTAAGCAATTGATTTGTATAAGGCTCTGTAATGATTTGTGTAGTACATTCGCAGTTCTTAATTTTATAATATATTGTTACTATTCGTGAGGACCTGTAATTGGCTGAATGTTGCATAATATTTTAATTAATATTAGTTGTTACTGCTGTTGGTCTTCCAATAAATAAATAAATAAATCCGAAATAATAAGTGAAGGTTTTAAATGGGATATTACCCCACCCACACGTCCACCACTATGACTCATGTGTCGCCAGGATCAACAGCGGTAACCAACAGTAAGACACCGTGCATGACACACGGGAATCCCGGGGAGAGTTGAATTTATAAATGGATATCGATGACACTACAATGACTTATTTTGAAGCCATGAAATCTAAAAAAGCTAAAAAGAATTATTATAAAAAGATAATTCTAAAAAAGCTAAAAAGAGTTAATATAAAAAGACAATTCTAAAAAGAATTAAAAACTTTATTTAATAAATTATAGGAATTTACAGAAAAAATATCTAACTTAAAATAAATAATGACTAATAATAAAATTATATAACACACACACGCATACAATCAACAAATTAATAAAATGAAATAAAATAATAAATCACATTATCTATATAATATAAAAAAATTAAACCTATTTTCCGTTGTCACGACATAGCATGTAAACGGCTTGACCGATTTGGCTGTTTTTTTTTTGTAGTTTTCTAATATTCTGCACAAGGTTAATACTAAAAAAAAATTTTCTGTAAAAATAAGTGAAATTATTGAACCCTACGGAATAAACACTATTATGAAAATATATATATTTTGTTTTTTATTTAATAAAATTAGTAAAGTCCATCTCGGGTATGACGAGACCAGGGAAATAGGTATTCATTTTTATATGGAGGATATTATAGATTCCAGTTCAAATTGAATAGATACGTATACATAAGATAGGTCAGCTATACAAAATAAAGTAGTGCATCAAATTTACGCTAAGGCGGTACGAAGTTCGTCGGGTCAGCTAGTACGTCATAAAATTCCTCCACATCGCTGTCCACAGCGGATACCGTGGCCAGAAGGCTGGCAGCATTGCCACGTTGAATGGCAATGCTTATTCGCTGGGCGAAGTAAAAACTAGCCCTCTGGTCGCGACAAAAAAAAGAAAAGAATTACCCTACACAGTTTTAAAGTCCGGTAGTTAAGGCCGGAGAGTCTAGTACTCCGTTGCTTACTCCAGAAATACTATTTCACCGCTTACCGTGCAGTGTATGAGTCGCTTTAGTCAGTGCAGTACGAATCAGACTAGCTGTTCCATTTCCTTTCTCTCGGTCCCTAAACCGGGAAGTTATGTCATATTGTGGCCACGTTGAGCCGAGCCGTTACCAAATCGAAAGGTGAGACCGATATTCTGAACTAAACCTGATTTAATAATAGCAGAGTCATATGTATATAGGCTATACCTTCGTTAATAGAAAATTTAATCACATACGTAACAAAAAATAACTTCACGCCTAAATTACTCGGAAGGGTAATTTAGGCGTGAAGTTATTTTCATATTACAGATCCACATTTCATATTTAGGTCCCATGGGATAGAGGGTGATCTTATCGCCATTCCACCAGCTACAAATTGAACTCCGAACTGCTATTGTGAATTTCCCGACGGAAAGTTTACAAATAACACTTTGCCCGACCCGGGCATTGATCCCGAGACCTCGTGGTGAGAGGAGCATACTCTAACCACTGGACCGTCAAGGCAGAACTAGACCGTCGTAAATTAATTGATACAACAATTATTATTATTTACTGCCGAGATGAAAGACGCAGTGGCTGGGACTGGTTTTACGCAATTTATTATATTCGTATTGTTTTGTGATGTTTTAAAGTTGTCCTGTTGTGAAAATAATCAAATCAAATAAAATCATTTATTTCCATGGGTGAGGCCCATGGAAATAAATGATTTTATTTGATTTGATTATATAAGTTTTAGTTTATTTTATTACAGGTTTATTTTGTATTTAATCAAATCAAATCAAATCATTTATTTCCATGGGCCCCAAGGGGCGCTTGAACACGTCAAAACAAACATCAAAATACAAAAAATATAAAATTAAAATAAAACTTAGCTAACTAAAATATAATACTTATTGTAATATAATGATTTGACACCGAAGCTTAGATTAAATTTAATTAAAGTTCGAGATAATTATGAATTAAAATCAATCCAAGTACCAGCTCCGATGGGTATTGCATCATGAGAAGAGCTAGTGAGAAACTCATGTGCACCATCTTCAAATAATTTATACAGTATTTGTTTGTTTTTGACAATAATTCTGCTTGTACTTGGATTGATTTTAATTCAAATCTCTAAGTTGAATTAAAGTTAATCTAAGCTCCAGTGTCAATCAAATAAATATTATTGATCAGAAGTTAACTAGATTATTAAAAAACCGGCCAAGTGCGTGTCGGGCCACGCGCAGTAGGGTTCCGTAACTAGTCGTAACAACATATTTCAACTTAAAAGGGATTACTATCTGTATTAAACAAACATTTCCTTCAGAAAGGAAATGTTTGCAGTACACGAAACCAGCTAGCACGTATGACGAGATGTATGAATGTTGAGGAAGCGAAAGAAGTATGTAAGGAGCGAATCACATGGCGTTCCATTGTCTCTGCCTACCCCCGTGGGATAAAGGCGTGATTTTATATATGTATTATGTATGTTTATTTATGTTTCAAGAATTTTGAACGAAATATTCTGAGTAAGTGCATCTGACATTTCGGACCCCTATTCCTCTTGAACTAATGAAGTGAACTTATCCGCTATAGTTTTCCTTTAAAGTTCCTTACATGTACTACCGACACAATTTTTTCAGATTTTGGGCTCCAGTAGTTTAGCTTTTAGAGGGGGGGGGGACGCTCTACTCGAACAACAATTTGCTCTTTAAAGTTAATTATCTCGCAAACGGATCTCTAAATCAAAAAACTGTCATAGCAACCCCTGAACGTTTTTAAAGGTCCTATCTAACAATACCCCACATTATGGGGTAGGCGACAAAAAAAAAACATCCCTACTTTACATGTAGGGGAGCTACCCGAAAAAAAAATATTTTTGCAAATTTTATTCTACGACTTTCTTTGTATAGTTAACATACATGTTTATGCAAAATTTCAGTTTTCTAGCACCAACGGTAAAGTCGCTATGCCTCGGACAGACGGACGGACAGGCGGATATGGCGAAACTTAGGGGGCGAAGGGTTCCTTGTAGGTACTACGGAACCCTAAAAAGGGAAAAAATACATTATTTCTTGTATACATAATAATATAGATATTAATTGTTTCTTTTTTTAATTAATTCTTTCGTGAACTATAGCCGATCATTACTAGTTATTTATGCAACTGTTCTATAATGAGGGGTATTAAAACACGAGTGTGGGTTTATGTGATAATAGTATCACATGAGTGTTTTAATACCTAATTATAACAGTTGCATACAAGACTTTATCTACACCCATGATATGAATCCTCTATAAATGTTCTGAAAAATCGAATAAGATTTTATTTAAATTACGGCGCTGTGGTAGTGAAACGCGCGTGCATGTCATGTTCTTTTTTCGAAATTCATAAAGATGCCATGAGAATGTGGCTGTTCGATGAGAAAAAAGGAGTTGCATAATGAATTTCAGTACAACATTAGTACACCCGTTTGGGTGTTATAATGGTTATTATGACACTGTCTGTTTTAATGTTGGCAATAAGCTAACTGTTTCAAGAACGTTTATAGAGGATTTATAGCATGGGTGTAGATAAACTCATTTAAGACCGCTGCAGCTACGAGCAGCGGTATCCAAAAAATCACTTAAATTAAGTGAATAACCGAATTTATAGCATTGTTTTTTACCCGACTGCGTCAGAAGGAGGGTTATGTTTTTCGAGCGTATGTATGTATGTATTTATGTATGTCTATTTCTTTGGCACGCCCTACAGCCCAAACGGCTAGACGGATTTTGACAAATGATGTGTCGTTGAATTCGTCGAAACAGTGATAGTGACATAGGCTATATAAATATTCAAAATGGCGGCGGCAAATGAAAAAAAAAAAGGGGGGGAGGTATGGATTTTCTTTTCATCATAGTAATATGGGTATCAAATAAAAGGCCATGAAAAGACCATTTCAAAAATATATACTTCTTATCACATTTATATTACTGATTAAACACAATTTACCAATTTATATATCGGCACGCTCGCGCGCCCGAAGTGGGTGGAAGTTAGTTTGTATGTTCGCTCACGCTAATCTTGGAAACTGCCGGTCGAATTTGAATAATTGTTTTTGCATTTGATAGTTTAACTCACGATTAAGGCTCATTAATCTCAACGAGATTTGATTTCTACAAATTAATAGATATAAAAAAAACATGTCGGTTAAAAGAACTAAAAAGAGTGAAATAAAAAATAATTATTAAAAAAACAAAAAACCCGACTGCTTATTTAGTTTGACATATTTCATTTGTTGTTAATGAATTTAATGTAGATAATGCTATACTTGTTTTTATCTTTTCAGTTCTTTTTTTGAGCAGTCGGGTTTTTTGTTTTTATAATTATTATTTTTTTGAAAAGTGTAAAGTATGTCGTCAACCCCACTTAATCAGTAGTGGTTTGGTTAGGAACGACGAGAAATGACGAGAATACCTAAAACCTTCCGTCTATCCTATTACCTCAGATAGGTATTGTATTATTCATTTACGACCGCTGTCACCAGCGGTTTTCAAAAATTCACTCAATGTGATTATCACATAAGTGTAGTTGTAGCATGTAGATTGAAACGTACAGACAGAGAGAGTGAGAGTTCAGTCAGGTCATTCATTGGCGGAGAATCTTAACACCGACTTCTAATTTGTCCTCTAACGCCATCTATCGAGTGGTTGTAAGAGTTAAAAAAAATAAATTAATTTTTTAGCTTAAGTATGGGGAACCCCAAAAATTAATTGTTTTTAGGGTTCCGTTTTTTTCCTCTTGAGGTACGGAACCCTTATAGGATCACTCGTTTGTCCGTCTGTCACAACCCTTTTTCTCCGAAACGCGTAAAGCTACAGTGCTTAAATTAATATCATAATTATACGTTGATCAACGGTTCCTTCATGCCGTAAAGAACATAAGTTTCAAAGTTTACATATTCAAAAGTTAATTGCAATAAACCCTGACAAATGTATGGAAGAGCAAAAATCCAAAAACCTATAGGGTATTTCCCGTCTATCTAGAATCTTGAAATTTAGCATGAGTATAAGTCTTATAGCACAACTATAGAAAAAAATCCTAAATTTACGTCGCCAACTTGGTGAAATGAGGGACCAAAGTTAGAATGGCGAAGACCAGGGTACTTGGTTTCATTTCAAAGGTAGAACATTCTTGAGTTAAGACAATTGCTAAGGTCCGATCGCTAACTAGCGCGCTAAAAGTCATTCGGACTGCCTTTTGCTTTGGCTAAAGTCGCTCACAGTGCTTAATTATGTTTATAGTATAATTTAATATTATTTATGATTTATTTTTATATAATTTTATGTAATGTTTCGACGAGCTTAAACGCTTCCTGGGGCCTATGAAAATAAATAATTTGAATTTTGTTTTTTTTTTTTAAATCGGATATGCGATTCGGAACCTAGGAAATATCTCATGGCGCTGTGCTAAACGTCAAACGTCACTCAGTTGGTATTTTGGTAAACAAAGTCCAATCAGTGTCTCCATATACACGCTAATTACGGTAGATGCACCGTAATTTAGTCTATATCTACCGTCAAGGTTGGTCAAGGTAATAATAAATTACCGTGTCCGTGTGAAAACAATTTAAAGGAAATATTTTCACCCAGCAAGGAGTCAAAAGAAATGCAAAAAACTGCGTAGATTTTTGGCCAACAAACGAAATGTTGTCCAAAATGAATAAAACTATATATATACCAAAAATAAATTGTCGCTCTTGGAGAGTCTGATACAGAATAAGTTAATAATTTACAGCGGTTTTTTTCGTTTATAATTAAAATTAATCATTACACTAGTTGTAAAACTTTACTATACAAGATTTAATTTGCAGATTTGATTGGATTTATAATGTTGTTTTCCTTTAAATTCCTTTGAAAAATTGCAAGGTAATTTGCACGGTACTCTTTTAAGCAGGTTCACCGTAATCTTGTCTGATTCACCGTATTTTTACCCTGGCAACACGGTAACTGTTGATTGATATATGGAGACACTGAGTCCAATATTAAATTGAAAGAAAAGTAATTTAATTACTATAAATGAGTGATTGTTTAGTATATCAATGCAAAGAAAGACATTACCCAAGTATCGTGCTTTAAGTATAAAATGGGAAACCGCTCTACGGATTAAAAGAAAATAAGATACTACTACTCATTGCTAGTTGTAAACTTTTAAAAGAAACCGCTTATAAGTCGTTTTCTAGGGCAACGGGTGTTTTAAGATAAAATTCTCACGTTTTATGTAATACGGTTCTTCTTATTTTTTTCATCCTTGTTATAGCTTTATACTTGATATGAAGTCCTTAAAGAATCAGCAGTTCCTACTATATTAGGTTATATTATAATGTCAAAATTGGGCACTTAGCTAACTTCTAACAAAAGTTCAATAAAGGAGGAATGACAGAATTTAGCAAATAATAAAATAATCCGTCATCATCCAAGTATGTCAGAAATTATTGAGAGAAAAAAATAATGTCTGCAAAGTTCTTGTTGAATCTCTCCCCTTACTAAACTTTTTACCAGTAGATAACAATTTTTTGTATAATACAACAACATTAAGTTAATTTTATGCCATGTGTTTAATTCCATTTTCCATATTTTCAGACTTTTCTATAACTTCTACACCTGAACAAGAAATAAAAGTTATGGAAGAAGATTGCTAAAAATGGAAATTTGCAATGAATGTTAATGTTATTAATTATCATGTCTGATTGCGCATGTTTGCTAAATCTTCTACGTTGTTGAAGACATGATGGATAATCTGGTAATTCAAAACAGATTGATTAGCTTGACAAACATAATTTTGAGATATGCAAGATATTTAAATGGATTTTATGTTTCTTGGGCAGAAGGTATACATATTTTTAGAATGGAAAATAAAAAATATTATATTATTAGTATTATTGGTATTGAATCCATCCAGTGATTCCAACTTAGGTACATTTACTTAAAATATCTGATTAAAACTATTGATAACTTCAAGTTTCAGAACTGTGTTAATTTTTTTGTATTTTTATTTTATGTTAACAAAACAATCGTTTTGGGTCAGTAATTTTTTTTATCTATTTTTGTATGAAAATCTTAATGTGGTTCACTAAATACATCTACTTAACAATTTGCCACAGTATAGCTCTTATAGTTACGTAAAAAGTGGCTGTGACATACGGACGGATAGACATGACGAATATACAAGGGTTACGTTTTTTGCCATTCGGCTACGGAACCCTAAAAACAAGCAAATATTGTATGAATTATTTGACCGGATGGTGAACATGAGATTTTTACCAGCTCTTCTCATGATGCAATACCCATCGGAGTTGGTACTTGAATTGATTTCAATTCAAATTTCTAAGTTGAATTACAGTCAATCTAAGCTCCGGTGTCAAATTATTTTATTGCAATAAGTATTATTATTTAGTTAGCAAAATTTTATTTTAATTTTATATTTTTTGTATTTTGATGTTTGTTTTGACGTGTTCAAGCACCCCTTGGGGCCCATGGAAATAAATGTTTTTTTTTTTTTAGCCTTTACAATAAAGCTATTAGTTGTACAGTTGGATTGAAAGGGTACCACATAACTTATACTTGTACCAAATCTCACAACGATTTGAGATCTTTCTATCATAACATGACATCACGCCTATATTACCCAGAAAGATGTGGCAGAGGTGTTCGACACCCACACTTCACCTATTACATATTATTTTTTATGCTTAAGTAAGGATGCAAGTCATACAACGTTATTTTGCAATGTGGTTGGTAAGAATTGAGTGAGTGTGAGTCGAACTTTCTTTAAAATAAGAAATTAATTAATGTAATCAAAGCAAAATAGGGATGTCAAAATTTATTTTCTACGCAGATAATTAAATTATGCAATATAATATAGTCTACCTTGTACGCCTTTTTGGATGTTTCTTACGACGAATGTATCAACATAAATAAATAGAACGAAGTGTCCGTTTTTAATATCAAAAAAAAATTCCAATAAAAAAACTGACTTATTACTAATAATGCTTATAAAATAAAAACTACTAGACCAAACTAAAAGAAATCTTTATGGCACCTGGCAGCTTTATCGCGTCGAACAAAAAAATAATCACGCGAATCGGTCCATTAACCGCGACGTAATCGATGTACATACATAGAAAAAAAACATACCGGCCGAATTGAGAACTTCCTCCTTTTTGGGCAGTCGGTTAATAACAATATTTTTCTAACTGGTATAGATATAAGCACGTTACCTTTGCCTAAAACACAGTTATTAAAGTTTTTGTCTGTCATTCTGTACTGTCTGTTTGTATCTTTTTTTTTTGATCGTCTATATATTTGTCAGCAGCGCATACTGTCCTTCTTCGGCCACATAATTAGGAGGGGTGATGAGAGCCTTGAAAAGCTGATCGTGATGGAGAATACGGAGGGTAAACGAGCCCGGGGACGATCCCCAACCAGATGGAGCGACCAAGTGCGAGGCCCATCAGCTGCTAAGTTTAGCTCGGTCGTCAGAGACGCGACGAACAGACGCCGGTGGAGAGGCAGATTATTAAGACCAGGTGCAGGCCATCCACATCCACTGTTGAACACGATCCTCAGCCATGAGGGACCGACCGCAGAGAGAGAGATATTTAACATTACGCAAAACGCCACAGAAGCAGAGCATTAAGGTTTAACGCGGCACAAAGCGCGGGAGCAGCTTCTACTTAATACAACGAATTCCACGCGGACGAAGTAGTGGGCAAAAGCTATTTTAAAATAAATTACGCAAGTATACACATCACTCAAAAAATGCTTTGCTATTGAGATATAAAGCACGTTTGATAACACTTACCACCCATAAAATTTTAGACATCAATAAAACACTAGCGCACAATTTTATTGAAATCGAATTCGATGTTTATTTTTGGAACTACGAGAAATCGATCTAACTCGTATCATTCACTTTTTGACACTCTGAACTCGAACCCATAATGTCAATGGTACCTTCAAATCTGAATTTCGTAAAAGTTACCTTTTTGATATCAAAAAGGTAACTTTTACGAGATCCAGTTTATTACTGCGGTAGGTAGTTATTGAGGTAAATATTTTTAATATCAGTAGAATAATGGCACCTTTTAGAACTTATTTATTGAAAGTCTAAAAATGGAATGGATGTAAGAAATAGGCGGCATAAATTATATAATAATATAACATACGCATATATCCAGAAGGGTGATGCAGAGGTGTACAACACCCACACTTCAACTATGTTAATGTCCCTTGAGACAGGAGTGAGCCTATTTTCATCCACCGGTCACAATGCCAACTCCGTGCTGCTATTGAGAATTACTGTAGGATAAATCCCAAATAACACTTTTGTCCGACTCGGTAATCGAACCCGAGACATCTCAGCAATAGCACTCGCTAAGGCAGTTGTCCCACCAACGACGAGAAAACGACTAACTATCGGCTATTTTCTCGCTCAAGAAACGTACAATAGATATATACAAACAGTTGATCGCTGACTGTTCACACTGCATGCCGGCGAGCACACGCTTCACTAGTTTGTCGCCGAGCGACAAGAGCTATGAGGGATAACACTCGCTCAGCGATACTCGCCAAGCGATTAGAACTCACGCCGAGAGAGCAACCAGTGGTCATTTCTCTAGTGCATATCTGTATCCGCCTCACTCGCAAACTCGCTTATAGCCGAGCTACACAAATATCGGAACTACGCACTCGCTCCCCGTGTCTCGCTAACTCGTTTCTAGTTCTAGCTCTACTCGTTACTCGTTGCCGGTGAGACAAGTGCCTACCACTAGACCAACGAAGACACTCATCAAGATTGCATTAGAATTTGAATCAGGCAAGTAGCATTACCAAAAAGTAGTGACAAGCAATGCCCGCGGTTACGAACCACGACCGTAACAGAGAGACCGCAATTTTCTCTCATTCCATTGGAAATCTTATTGTCTGTGCCCACAATGGAAAACGCATTTTAAATGATAACGATTCTACGAGATCTTACTTTTTATGGCTTACTTTCGACTGGAATATGTACTTGATGTATGGAGACACTTGTATAATGGCGGCATACATTATTTTCATACGACTTGATTCTAAAGAAGTCCAGCAAGAAGTAGCACAAAGATAAACTGATGGATAAATGTTGCAGAGCCCCTTATTTAAGTGTCATGACTAATTAAACGAGCGGACTGGCTGACGTCGTTTTACTCGAAAAAGCAGCTTAATTAAAAAATAATTAAATTTTTAATACTACCTTGTTTGTTTAGCGGTTAGCGTATGCGACTTATCACAGCGAGGTCTTAGGTTCGACCAAAATATTAGGGATTACTGCCAGTCAATTCTTACTAGCAGCACCGAATCTGGGATCGTTTTCGATAGATGGTGAAAGGCTTTCTCCATATGACATGTGTCTTAGTAATTTGCAAATACAAATTACTAGTATTCTTGTTAACCACCTCCAGCTAAGCTTAATTCGCTTGTGTTAGGAGGAAGTTCACGTCCGTAGAGTAATGGCCAAGATTCGAACCCACGACCTCTCGATCGTAAGACCGCTGCCTTATCCATTGCACCACGGCCGCTTAAAATACATAAAATATGAAATGTGCAAGTTAAATACCTCTGTGCCACAACCTTCTGGGTTATCATGATTGCTCCTTTTCAAGTGTCGTAAAGCCCTAACCGTTCTAGATAGAGCATTTATTCTGCCATGCAATTTTCTGCTTCGTCGGTTTGGCGGCAAAGCAAGCACAGTATGTGTAACTGCGGTCATCTATCTGTCTTACGAAGCGTATTTTTTGTGGACTAGCTATGCTAGCTAGCATGGAATTCGATATTTACATGCTATTTCCTATAAAATTGAGTAACTTCCCTCTTACACTATCAACCCCAAATAAACCCCTTAAGTTAGTGGAGTTTCCAAAAAATATCTTATTGTTAATTTATGCCATGTAGGGAAACAATTTGCAGAATGTCGTCCAATTTCCTACAAAATACAACTTACTACCCCTAATTAACCCCCTTGGGAAGTGATTTATTTATTTATTTATTATTTACACAACTGTTTAATGCACTCACAGTTACCCAACACGTGCAATAAACGAATACAAATAGAAGACTTAATACTACTTAAAAAAGAGACACAATGGTTTTAGTAATTGTTCAAATTTGGAGTAAAATATCCCACCCACACGCCCACCACTGTGACTTCTGTGACGCCAGGATCTACAGCGGTAACCAACTGAAAGGCACCGTGCATGACACACGGGCAATCCCAGGGAGAGCTAAAATTGTCTTGGAACCCGCAACGAATTTAATCAGAAGTATATAGTTGGAGTTGGAAAGTATGTATTTTTAGTTCCCTCCAAAGCAAAGCGGGAGACTGAGTACCTAGGTAATGCCAAATATAGACAAAGTGTCTATATGGAAACAGTGTAGACACCACGGACAGTGACAAAACTATGAGGCCTAAATTTGATTCACTCATCACTGTACATTTAAGGAAACTATGTGCAGAATTTAATACATTTCGTTTTTAAATTTACGAACCACCTATCTATTTAATAATAATAAAAATATTTATGTAACGGTATCATCTGACGTTTTGACACAAAGAAGTGCGTTGATGTCTTTTGTTCGTAGTCATCGTGACTTTTCAAAACCAATGTTATGTTCACACAATGTTATGTTTTGTTACCTTTGCGAATGTAGTAGGCTAGTTGATGTGTATTGTTAGTCGTTTTTTGTACTAGGTAGCGAAAACAGTACAGTGGGAGTTGGGTCTAAAAATATTGCTATTGGCGTAGGTTAGATTACGAATAGAATAGAATAACTTTATTTACTGAACTAAGGTACAATAATGGTGTAAACAATAATTTTCTCCTCCTTGTTCTACCTAATATGCCTATTAGGTAGAACAGACATCATTTAGTGGTTATGAATTAAGTATAAGATAATCATTATAACAAAATTCAAATTTTACATTACAAAAATAAAATAGCATAGAAAAAGAATGTAATGATAATAATCCTTACTAATATTATAAAGGCGAAAGTTTGTATGTATGGATGTATGGATGGATGTTTGTTACTCTTTCACGCCAAAACTACCGGGTCGATTTCGATGAAATTTTGCACACATGTAGCTTATAGTCTGGATTAACATATAGGCTACTTTTAATTGACATACCACGCGGGCGGAGCCGCGGGCGGAAGCTAGTATATAATAAAATGTCAATTTAATTAAATAATTCTGTCATGTCACTGGATACAGTGACATAGTAGTAGTGGCGTAGTGTGACATATTTTTAGCCGATATGCTAGAAAATATGTCACACTATAATACGCTTTATCTACAAGAAATGCTTGAATTTGCCTTTTAAGTGTTACATAACTTTGGCTTTGCCAGGTTTTAGGCAAATTATAAATAATGGGAGCCATGCATATATGTAGATGAGAAAGTCGATTCATGGCGATTTTGGGGTCTTACTGTTTTGATAAAAATTTGTAGTTACTAACAACAACTAATTTAACTACAGCAACCGTAGTAGGGCTAATTATATAATAAAAAAGACTATTCTCTATTATATAATATGCATGTGTTATTTCATTTTGACGACCGGATGGCGAGTGGGTAGTGCACCTGCCTGCGACGCCGAGGTCGCGGGTTCGATTCCCGCTCAAGACAAATCTTTGTGGCCATTAAACATGGAGGTTTGTTTTGGTCTGGGTGTTTCTATCTAAAATAAGTATTTTTTTACAAAAGTGAAGTATACATGTATTAGTATCAGTTATTCTAGTACCCATAGTAGAAGCTCTGCTTAGTTTAGGACTATATGGCGTTGTGTGTATGTAGTGTGATATTTATTTATTTATTAATTGTGAACTTCTACTAAAGACGACAGTTTTCTGACGGCGGTGTTAAAACCCATCACCAAACTTCTTAATCTACGATTTTATCAACTCTCTCATTCAATGTTTGTACGGGACAAAGAGTCCAAAAGCCTAGCGTTTAACTTGAGTATAATCGTTATTTTGTATCAAACATTGTTCGGAAAGAAATGGTCAGCATTTATGGATGTTTATGTACGCGTGTGCGGAACGTGAGCTCACATGTACACATGTATCAACACCGCCGGCCGCAGGTACCGTTCGGTTTAATTGAGCGAACACATCACATGAGCCGATCACCGCCGCGGGGATCCGGTATTCATCGCGGATTGGGATCTTGAGTAACCTACATTGCAGAACAATTAATATCATTTAACCTTTTTATGTCACGTATTATTTATGTGTATGAATATCGATAAAAGAATGCTGATTCCTCACTAGCGTCTAATTCGTCTGTCGGAGCAAAGCCCAACCATCATCGCCTCGGATTTACCCATGTTGTAGAGTGCTAAAAAGCTAGTCAATGTAATGTCTGGAGTCTTTAACTATCGGCAACCAATTTTTATAAAGATCGGTCCAGTAGATTTGAAGCTTATTTGGTTTAAATAAACATACAAATCTTTCCTATTTATAATATTACTAGTTGTATTAGGTACTTGCTGCTCCTACGCTTAGACCCGAAATCAATGTACTGCTCCGCTCCCGTGGAGTTTAGCGTAATGTTAAATATCATAAGACCTTTATTGAGAATTATACTATCAAACACAAAATTTGTGTTTAATAGTATAATTCTCAATAAAGGTCTTATGATATTTAACATTATTTGATAACATTGTTTGTTTGATAACGCTAATCTCAAAAACTACTAGTCGATATTAAATATCGACTAGTAGTTTTTGAGATTAACTTTCGTCCGCGGTCTCGTTTGCGTGGTAGGTGCATCGATAAAAAATCGCCTTTGTTACGCGCTTTGTAGACAGTTACCTGCTACTAAAATTTTATTGAAATATGTCCAGCAGTTTAGAAGATTAGCCGATACAAACAGACAGACAAAAAAACCTGTATTTTAGCAAAGTTATCGTGCAAACAACTATGTCAGTTTTATTTGTATTGATTGATGATTAGTGTAGAGCAGTGGTTCCCAATTAGTGGTACGCGTACCCCCAGGGGTACGCGAGATTGCATCAAGGGGTACGCGCAGCAATTTCTAAACTTAAATCCTCAAAAAAAAATATTGACAAATAAAGAATCTCTATTTTTATTTCTACAATTGCCAAAAAAATATTCTTTTTAATTAAACGGCAGTAGTTGTTGTGAAAAATAAAAATAAAAACCAAAAACTTGGTTTGTTGAATTTTTCACATAAATTTTGAGGTTATATAAAAAAATGTACAATTGGGAACCACTGGTGTAGAGTGTAGAGACTATAATGTCGGATTTGTTATGTAATGACTACATCATGGTTCATCAATGAATGAATCTCTTCAGTCTCAATTTAAAATATATTTGACACCGAATAAAAACGATTTATTAGGTCCATATATAAAACAAATCATAAACTGAGCAACTGTTGGTTATACAAGACCAAAATAATTATGTCATAATTGAGTCATTGAAATATAAACACGCAATAATAACAGAAACCAATCAGTCCGTTAATAAAGTAGCTGGGCTAAAAAATCGTTACAAATATTAAAAAAGTTGCTCAATCGGGTTAATTCGTATAAGTTCGGGTGTTCTCGTGGACTGCATTATATTATAATCGAGATATTGTGAGTTGCGCAGGCGTTTGCGTCATGTGTGTCAATCATGCAATATAAGGCATAATCAGTATGTTATCATGATGCTATCACTCATTTGTGGTGTAGTGAAAGCAGGTTCACTGGTCAAGCGACGAAAAAGGATATACCCAAGTATAGAAGAACCAGCCAAGTGAGACTCGGACTACGCGCACGTATGGTGTCGTACCATTATCGGTAAAAACGGAAAAAAATCATGTCGGTTGTACGGGAGCCCCTCTTAAATATTAATTTTATCCTTTTTTTTTTAAGTAAATGTATAACTAGATATTCCGTGAATATTTCAAGCGTTGCCGCTAGGTTGCCGTTATCAATTTCGAGCGAAAACGAGTACAATAATCATTTGGACTCGATTTTGACCCACTTTAAACGGACAGATTTCATTAAAATTTTGCACACCTGTCAAAGATCGATGACAATGCAATAATTCGATAAAAAAAAAGAATAAAAAAAATATATAAATAAAAAATAAAAATATATACCTAATTGAAAATTATAGTATTATTGTGAAAAAGCGTGGGCTGCTCGATAGACGAAAAATATGGCACAGAGCGCCCCACGCTTTTTCACAATAATACTAGTATTTTTTGTTCATTACCATTTTCAGCTTATATTAGGAATTATTTTTCACTTTTTAGTTAGAAGTACTTTAAAAGCGTGTTTTTTAGTTTTTTTAAACTATTATTTATTATTGTTATACCAGAGACAATTAGCAGCAAAAATAGATCACCTGTGAAAATGTCTACTGTCTAGCTATGCTAGCATGAGATACAGCCTGGTGACAGACGGACAGATGGACAGTGGAGTCTAAGTAATAATAGTTTTTACCCGTAAAAACTGAACCCTAAAAAGCTGTATCAACAATTTATGTTTCATGTTACTTTAATTTGTATTACTATTTACCGTATTCATGCCCTTGACCAACATTTTAGCATATTATAAGGCATAGGTTGAATGTAGTTTTAAGCTTATTGGTAAACTGTAACGAATTCGTATGTGAGTATAATTAGGCGGCAGATGGATAAATCAGATGTACTACCACAGAATACAGAAGTACTGCTAAAATTATGGTAGCACACTATTGTCCAATAATAAAAAAAAATGTAAAAAAAAATAGCACGCAATATATAGTCAGTTTTAGTTAATTTTACTATGGTTTTAGAAGTGATTCCGATGTTTATGACGTATAGGGCCAATTTCACTTGTTCGGGATATTTTTTTAATATTAACTTCCGAATGTAAAAGTAGCACAATTACCTCTTAAAAATAGAACACAGCTGTTATCTGTTTGTGTTATTTATTTGTTAATCCTACCTATTTTGATTAAACTGCTTTTAAAACTGGCCCTAAATATCCGAATATACAATCAAACAGTAGACTACCAAATAAAGCTAAGCAGAGGGTAACGGATTGGCGGCGACAGGTCACTGACCCGCTGTCTTAAACAAGCGATATCTTATTCTGCACGCGTCTAAGTGCGGTCGCTAAGCCGCTCCAATGCTATAGTTACAGTAGAAATATAACCCAGTAATCTGATTCGATTCTATTCTTTGAAATAACAAAAGACAATCACACAATACTTGACTACCCTAACTTACTGTATTTTAACACCATGTACAGCATACAGCTACTACTAGGTTAGAGTTTTTTTTTTAATTCGTTCGTCACGTGTGGTGTAGTGGCTTAAGCGGTCGCCTCGCCACTCTCCACTGCACTGGTGTTGTGGGTTCGATCCCCACATGGGACAAATCTTTATCATTGGGACCATTGGATAGTGTAATTGCTTCTGGCGTTCTAAATAATGTAAACAATCCAAATTTATCTTTATCTTTTGTCACAGCGGCGCATCCCGTCTTTATTTGGTCTCCTTATTGCGTTCTTATATTACGAGGCGTAGGCACGTGCGTGACGCGTTCCAACCGTTTCTATGAAGATAAACTACTCGGTCTTTACTCTGCTGCAGTGCTACAGGTTTGACACCGATACCAATGTCACTGGCCTCGTTTTAAGATTACTTAGATTTCTTTAACAACAGTCTCGATGGTCTCGTGGTTAGCGTATGCGCCTCTCACCGCAAGGTCTCGGGTTTGATTCCCGGGTCGAGAAAAGTGTTATTTGTAATTTTTCCATCTGGCAATTCACAATAGCAGCACGGAGTTGGAATTGTGCCCGGTGTATGGCGATAGGCTTACCCTCTATCATATGAGACCTAAACATAACAGGTGAAGTGTGGGGGTTAGAAACTGTAACATGCGCTACATATCGTAAATAATAAATAAATAAATAAATAAATAAATATCAACTTAATCGTTGTCCATCAGCTGCTATCAATTATAAATCACCAGCAGATATATTTTATGGAAATAATGATCTTTTTAGACTAAGGATATTCGGAAGTAAAGCGTGGGTTGTTACGATACCAAGAAGTAATAAATTGGACCCAAGAGCAAGAGAAATGAAAATGGTTGGTTACGTCTATGGCATCCGATTCATGATGAAATCGTTATAGCTAGAGATGTGGTGATAAAGATTGTCTGCACGTGTGGTGTAGTGGTTTAAGCGGTCGCCTCGCCGCTCTCCCCTGCACTGGTGTTGTGGGTTCGATCCCCACATGGGACAAATCTGTGTAATCGCAAATATTTGTTCTGAGACTGGGTGTGCTTTTGAGTGAGTGAATGTGTGTATTTGGCCTTGTCATTGGGACAATTGGATAGTGTAATTGCTTCTGGCATTCTATCTAATGTAAAAAAAAAGAACAAATTTATAAATCCAGATGTTAGATTTGATGAGAATGATTTTGTTTACAAGGAAGAGAAAACTTGTAATAAACCGCAATTTGTACAAATTTATGATGAAGAAAACATTAATCGAGAGACGGAAACAGTAGAAACCACCTACCTACCTACCTCTGTCCACTCTTCTGGGTAATATAGGCGTGATGTTATGTTATGTTCTACAATACTATCTACAATGCAATTTCCGCCTATATCTACATTTTTAAAACCAAAATAATAATAGTAGGATGAAACCCATTAAAAGGAGGAGAATATTATAAAAATTAAAGGAAAAATAATTATATAAATATAATAAATTTCCCCCCTTATGTATTTCATAAACAATATCACCGTGAATTAACGCGATTAATTTTTACGTTTCGTCAAGCACCGAAAGGTAAAAATTAATCGCGTTAATTCCCGTTCAAATCATATTAGTAAATATGCAACGCGAAAGTTTAAACGTTATTAATATCACCGTGATTAACATTTATAATTCCTATTTTATTAGCATATTGCAAGATTCTACACTTGATAATACAAATGTTCGTCAGATAAAGTTTCATACAATTAAGTTTGCTCATAAAATGTAAATTTAAACCCATAATGGCAGTATCAGTTTAACAACGGAAGCGCAGATTTTCTTCTAGTATTTAGCCATTTAATGAAAGTAAAGGAAACTATAACGTCCGGTGCTACCGACCCACTTGTTCAGCTCTCGGCCGCATATATAGACAATTGTGTGGTACAAGTGTAAGAGGCAGCGTTTGCGACAGCAATGCCTTAGCTTCAATCGCTATGATTCAACTGCTTATCAATCTTCCGAGCCTTTTCTTAATTACATTAGGTTTCTAGTCTACCGGGTTTAGCGGAATATCAGTATTTTACGTGGAGTGACTGCCATCAGACTTCTACAACCCATTACGAGGTAATACGATACTCTTTGTTAGATTAGATGTCAGACTTTTTGGCCTCTAACTACCCGTAACGACTGCCATAGATGTTCAGATGGCAACCGGGACCGACGGCTTAACGTGCTCTCCGAGGCACGGAGGACAACTTGTTATTTTAAACGGCCCCATCCACGGCCGACCACGGCCTGCAAGATTGATCGGTTCGCACGGCTTCGACCTAGCCACGAGCTCCTATGATTCACTGTTTATATAATATTAAATATCCTGGTAAACGTTTAGGTGACCGGAAATAAAATGTCAAGGAGTCACGAGCTGCTGCAGCAGTCGATTGGTCGATTTTCGGCAGAAAAGAGTAGCACTGCTGTCTGCAGCTACTGCTAAGGGTAGCTGCTGAAGGAAGATTGGTATAAAATGGATAGTAACTTATATGTCTAGTGGTCTTGATTTAAATTATATAGATATTTAGAACTGTTGTAGGCCTCACTCTCTTTCCGAGTACTTTTTTCTGACAACCTTCTATGCGGCTAAAGTCACGATCATCATCATCATCATCATCAGCCTGTAGCAGTCCACTGCTGGACATAGGCCTCTCCCAAGTCACGATCGATAGCTCATAAATGAATAAAGCTTTTGCTTCCCCATCTATCGCTATCGTACTTCCCTTGAACCACACGACTAGACTAAACTACCGGATGTGCTCCACACGCGGATCGTCACTATTCATAAGCGCCTGGGAACTGTTACATCTTTGTTTAGCCGTGGTTCATGGCCAAGGATTGTGAACAATATGTACGGCTTTACTTAGAAGGGTTATTACTAAAGAAGCTGTTTTTTTTGGACAGGCCTATCGGTATTTATTTAATCTCTAAAATGACAACACTGAAAATTATGTTTTGGATTTTTACGGTATATTTTAATTATTTATACGACGTATGTCGCGAACGGACGAGGATGGCCACCTAATGGTATGTAGTAACGGCAGCCCATTGACAAGACCATCATCATTTGTCTGCACGTGTGGTGTAGTGGTTTATGCGGTCGCCTCGCCGCTCTCCACTGCACTGGTGTTGTGGGTTCGATCCCCACATGCGATAAATCTTTGTGTGATTCGTAAAGATTTGTTTTGAGACTAGGTGTGCTTGCGTGAGTGAATGTGTGTATTCGACCATTGGATAGTGTAATTGCTTCTGGCGTTCTATTTAATGTAAAACATCCAAACAACCCAAGGACTACGGTGTTAGGCCTCATAGGTCAGTAATTTCAAAGTCTATTCTTATCACCACCGCACACTGTAATGCAGGCATCACTGTTTGACGGCAGATTAAAGATGGTGAATCCGTTCGAATCAATCAAAATTGCAGAGCTGATTAGCACCATAGTAGGTTATTTCCTGTTACCAACATAAAAATAATTATGTGCACCCTACGTAGCAGGTATGGTCATCTCCTGTCCACAAATCAGTATGGGCCATTACGATACTCTGAATGAATCACAGTGCATTAAACATTTTTCTTGACAACGAGTAATTAGAACAGCTGTGCCGACGTAGGTAAGCCGATTGTACGGCCACTTTTGTAGTCGCCGATTAGTCGGCTTTACTATAAATGCCAATAATCTAGTAAAGAAAGTTCTTTACCAATCGTGTCGCTGTATACTGCATGAGATGGTACAACAAACAATACAAAATATAACACTAATACAAGCATTTAAATTTAACCGTATCTAATAATTGGCCTCGCCAATAGTTGGCCTATATCTAGTATATAGGCGAGTCCTCATAAGCGAGTGTATTCTACCGTAAGGCCATTAAAACACTGAACATCAGGCAAGATCGTGATCTAACTCAAATCTAGAAACAATTAAAAAAAAGTAGAGGACGCACTGTCCGAACTCATAAATAACGACGAAGGATGTATCAGAAATATTTGTTAAATATTCGTGATACTAATATGTTTTATATTATAACAGACTAGCGACCCGCCCCGGCTTCGCACGGGTACTTATTCATTACTGCCCGTGGCCCGCACGCGTTAAATTTGGAGTAAAACAATTCCCCCTTTCTATGCATGTATTATACATAAAAACCTTCCTCTTGAATCACTCTATCTATTGGAAAAAACCGCATCAAAATCCGTTGCGTAGTTTTAAAGATTTAAGCGCACATAGGGACAGAAAAGGCGACTTTGTTTTATACTATGTAGTGATAGTGAAGTGACGTCACAGACAAATTCCGTTAGTGTTAGGAGTTAAAATACCTGAGTACTTTTTGCTGAACTTGCAGTTAGAACGCAACATATCCCAGCTGCCAGATAGCCAGTATGTTTTAAGGAAGCACAGGCATTATTATTTATTTATTTATTTATTTATTGGAAGACCAACAGCAGTAACAATTAATATTAATTAAAATATTATGCAACATTCAGCCAATTACAGGTCCTCACGAATAGTAACAATATATTATAAAATTAAGAACTGCGAATGTACTACACAAATCATTACAGAGCCTTATACAAAACAATTGCCAAAATAAAACTAAACACCCTGATATTGAGAAAAGAAATCACGGCTTAGCACCTGTCTCATCGACTCCAGGTTTGCATTAAATATATCAATATCATGTAATTTGCTTGCATCATTAAGGGTCTTACTAGCTCTCCGAACAAAGCTATTCTGCCGATAGTTAGATGGCACTAGTGGAAGGTGGAGGGGTGAATAATGTCGCGTATATTTTGAAGGTATACTAATACTGACTTTAGAGAGCAGTTCCGGGCTGTTCAACGACGACAAAAGCAACTTTTCAAGATAAATTACGTCCGCCACATCTCGGCGGCATGATAGTGGAAGGAGGTGAAATTTAGCACACAGGCTCAAATAATTGTCAGACTTATAGGGAACTTTAGCTCTGTAACATAAATATTTCATAAATCTTTTTTGCACACTTTCTATCCTATCAGCGTATTTATCATATCTGGGATTCCAAACCTGTGACCCGTACTCCAACAAGCTTCGCACAAACGAGCAGTATAGAATCTTAAAGGTTTTAACTTCATGGGCCGATGAGGTACGCATCACAAAGCCTAAAGCCCTAGAAGCTTTCTTTACAATAGAGTCAACATGCTCATCGAATAACAGCTTTGAGTCATATATGATGCCTAAGTCCCAAACAGTATGACATCTTTGAAGTTTCTGGCCTTGCAATTGGTACTCGGAAGTAATGACATTTTTCTTCCTGGTGAAAGTGATGACGGAACACTTTAATGGATTTAAGTCAAGTTTATGCTTATCACAGTAGTTGTCTAATCGGAGCAAATCTGCCTGGAGTGCTTGGGAGTCTTCCTGAGAAGAGATAGAGGCGTAAATCTTCATGTCATCCGCGAAGCAAAGAAGCTTGGATGAGTGAAAGCAGTCACCAATGTCGTTAACAAAGATTACAAACAATAAAGGCCCAAGCAGTGAACCTTGAGGAACCCCACTGGGTGCGCTAACCCAGCTAGACATGAAGTTTTTCATCGCCACTGCCTGGGATCTATTAGAGATATAAGATACAAACCACCTTAATAAGTCACCTCTAATGCCTGCTGTTCGCAGCTTCAAAATTAGGATGGAATGGTCAATTTTGTCAAAACATTTGCTGTAATCAGTGTAAACGACATCCACCTGCTTCCCTCGACTCATGCTGTCAGTGACGTATTCATGAAAAAGGACAAGATTAGACACCGTAGATCGACCTCTAATAAAACCATGTTGATGTTCGCTAAGAGTAATACTTAGTGCGGCGTAGAGTTGGGTGTGAATTACTTTTTCAAATACTTTCGCCATTATACATAGTTTCGATATAGGCCGATAATTGCATACATCAGTTTTGGAACCCTTTTTGTGAACGGGAGTTATGAAAGCCGATTTCCACCTGAGAGGCACAGTGCAATCAGACAACGATTTTTCAAATAGCAAGCTGATAGGTAATGAAATGGTGCTTGCACAATTTATCAAAAATACAGATAAGAACCAGCTTTAAAAAAATTACTTATTTTCGACGTTCTAGCTCCAGCTCCTCTACTATTACGGTAAACTGTTTTGTTTTTGTATGTAGAAATAATCATTCAGAAAGAATAGAGAAAATAAATATTTCTGATGTCAGAATTGTACGAAACTAATCTTAACTACCTATTTAATAAATAAGTAGGTACATGTATCTACGAGTATTTTGTACCTTTTGATTTAGAGAAACCCTAAAAAGGCCTCGATCTATATTCTACAACAAAAAATGACTATGGTATTTTTAGCACAATCTTTCGAATGCTCTTATTCTCATCGTATAAAAATGTGCAGCTCGTTGCCTCGCTTGACACTTTGTAGGTCGGTATGACATGTGCTTTGGCCTGGCTGAGCTACGACCATGACATGATCTTATAAATGTTATACGTACGAGAAAACTTCGTGTACGCTTATTTATTATATTTGACGCATTTTTTTTTCTTTTAAAACTATGCCTGTACTAAGAATATAACTCCTGTGTTGCGTGTTCACACATACAAAGCACACCCAGAGTCTGAACAAATCTTTGCGGATCACACAAAGATTAGTCCTGTGTGGGGATCGAACCCACAACACCAGCGCAGTTGAAAGCGGCGAGGCGACCGCTTCAACCACTACGCCAACCGCGCACTCATAATTGGCAAGGTGGGATAGATTTTACCGAGAAAATGGAATGGGGATCTAAAGATGTTGCAAAATCACACCAGTTTCGTCAGGAACACGATTTACTACAAATAATTAATAAAAATATAGTTTAAAAAAACTAAAAAATCACGCCTGAAAATAACCTGAAAATAATAATAAACGAAAAATACTAGTACTATTGTGAAAAAAAGCGTGGGTCGCTCGATAGACGAAAAATATGGCACAGAGCGCCCCACGCTTTTTTTCACAATAGTACTAGTATTTTTCGTTTATTATTATTTTCAGGTTATAATAAGAATTATTTTTCACTTTTTAGTTTGATGTGCTTTAAAAGCGTGTTTTTTTAGTTTTTTTAAACTATATTTATTTTTCACTTTTTAGTTTTAGTTTTTTTTTAATCCTGGCGATCCTAATCAGGATAATGAGATAAATTTATGAAATTATTATATTGTCGCTGATTCTTTACAAGTGTAGAAAGTTTGAATTAAATCTGTCCGTTTAAAGTGGGTCAAAATCGAGTCCAAAGGAGTCGGTTACATACAAACAAACAAACAAACAAACAAACAAACATACAGGTGAAGCTAATATAAGCGTGTTAAAAACTAAAAAGTGAAAAATAATTCTTATTATAACCTGAAAATAATAATAAACGAAAAATACTAGTACTATTGTGAAAAAAAGCGTGGGTCGCTCGATAGACGAAAAATATGGCACAGAGCGCCCCACGCTTTTTTTCACAATAGTACTAGTATTTTTCGTTTATTATTATTTTCAGGTTATAATAAGAATTATTTTTCACTTTTTAGTTTGATGTGCTTTAAAAGCGTGTTTTTTTAGTTTTTTTAAACTATATTTATTTTTCACTTTTTAGTTTTAGTTTTTTTTTAATCCTGGCGATCCTAATCAGGATAATGAGATAAATTTATGAAATTATTATATTGTCGCTGATTCTTTACAAGTGTAGAAAGTTTGAATTAAATCTGTCCGTTTAAAGTGGGTCAAAATCGAGTCCAAAGGAGTCGGTTACATACAAACAAACAAACAAACAAACAAACAAACAAACAAACAAACAAACAAACATACAGGTGAAGCTAATATAAGCGTGTTAAAAAAGGGTCTGCGCCCATAACCTAATGAAACTCAAGGTAGCGTTACTCAAAGACTAAACTTTATTTTCTTAAAACATAAACCATAGACAATTATATACTTTAATTAGTTACCAACTAATGGCGCTACTAGTAACAATTATAATTATTTTGATATTAAATTCAACAGATACGTATCTCCAAAAAATTAATTGCAATGTAAATGCATCACATTAAAACTTCTCGATTTTATGCCGTTTTGCTATTATAATATATATATAGCATATAAACCTTCGTTGTTAATATTGGTGCAGTTTTAAGATTGAATGGCACATGATCCAGTTTAACACTTGTGTTTATCTATTATCTTATATATAAAATTCTCGTGTCACAATGTTAGTACCTACCTTACTCTTCCGAAACGGCTTTACTGAGTTTTACCAAATCATAAATGCATATTCAGTAGGTCTGAGAATCGGCTACTATCTATTTTTCATACCTCTAAGCGATAAGGGTTGTAAGGTAACATTTTTTTTTATTTTTCTGTAATGTGGCATTAAAAAATACATACAACCATATTTTTTTACTCTTTTATCACCAACCCCTATTTTTTAATAGCCATTTTAGTAATTTATTAATTTTTCATCCCGCTCGATAACTGATCATTTATGATAGTCTTTATTGTAAATGTTTTAACTCTATTTCGATTAAAATTTCCCTGAGCTTATGGAATATTTTTTTGGCTAATCAACGTTTGCCGGGTCAGCTAGTATATGATATATTTCTCAGCTGACAGACGTGGGGGAATTTTCTATGGATGTTGCAACCATTGACTACATAAAAGTTGCAACTATTCACTTCAGATAATAAATATCGAATGTCGATTGTAGGGCAATTAATATTACTAATACGTGTTCACGTATATTTTTAGAATATATTAACATTTATTTAATCGCCCGTTCGTTATATTATGCATCTGCCAATAAAGGTGAACAACAAAAAAATAGACTAGAATTCAGATATAGAATTCAGTATTATACCTATTACTTATAATCACTGCTTAGGTAACAAACACTTTTGTAGCTATAAGGTCGCCATGTCAAAGTCAGGGGTAAGCCACTCGCCTGACCTCATGGCATTGTCTTATGAATAATTTCAATATTTTTTATAACTTAAAATAAAGCAGGGTGTCTCAATAAGAGTGCACTTTTTCAAGTGTTGTGTACTTTCCGTGTATGACTATGAAATTCTACCCTGTCGTCTATGATGGTGCTGATTAATAAAAATGAAGCTTTGCACAAAGGAAAACCTCTAATCATTGTAAAAATGAGACCGGAGTATCAGCGACGATTTTCAAACCAAATCATCTCACGAATCAGATATGAACTGGCCACCGAGGTCATGCGATTTTACGCGCAGTGCGATAACTTTCTTTAGGGTTACGTGAAAATTCGAGTTTGTGCCAATAAACCAGAGACAGATCTTGAGTTCAATGCCGAGAACCAACGCGTTGACAGAGATTAAGCACCGTCATAAGATAAGGAATAGACTAAATATACCGCATCCTATCGGTAAGCTGTCAAACTGAAACACAACACAGCCCATTGCCATAAGTGGTGACAGTGGTGACGGAACTAGAAATCTATAGCCACGTCTTTGTCACAAGTAATAGATAATATGAAAAGAGCTTGGCCTGCAACCAGAGCCGTGACAGTCATTCACCGGCTATTTTATTCCATAGATAGTCGAAAAATGTCCTCTGTACTCAGAGTATCCTTCATCCAAGCCTCTGTATGATGCAATCACAATATCACAACTTAATAAAAAGTCCGAGGTTGTATTTGGAAATGAAAGAGTGCACTTTTATTGAGATACCCTATCTATTGTATAATATTCATAAAGATACTTTCTCTATGACAAATAATTACATAAATAGAATGAGAAATCTAGCTGCTACATATAATAATTTAGTTTAAATGCTTTTACTTAATGTATCGTATTAACGTAGATAAATAATTTAAAATATAGTTATTGAATTCAGCCGCAGAGCCTTGGTAAATCAAGAATAAGGATTGAGATTGAAGCTATATCTTCTCGCTGCTTTCCAATCGCAGGTTCATAGACTTCATAGTAACCATTACTGTAATTGGGGCAGCGGCTTTCCATCAGCACGATGGTTGATGAATTGCAGCGAACGGTTACCTAACACACGTAAACAGGTTCTTGGACAGTTCCACATTTCAGATGTCATTAACATTGTTATTAAATGTGTCCTCGATATGCATTTCAGAAGCTACCTAGATTGCGTTAAACCAATAAAACATGTAGACTAGTAGGATCAGAAAGCGTGCTTAAACGTTTGTTACTCAATCGCTCTGAAATGGCTGAACTGAATCCGGTGAAAATTGCAACAAACAGTGAGTCACTAGCCGGTCCACTGAGATATTGCACACATCAACACTTGCACTAAGTTATCCAGGTATCGAATCTGGTTTTAGATAACATCGATCCGCGGGCGGCGATGAAGGCTGACACTTAAGTTGTTTCACATTTGTATGTTAAGTAGACGCCTACTCCATTTTTGTACAATAGATACTGTTAAAGCCATAATTTTGTTGCAAAGCTGCTTTTAACATCCGACGTATTCCAATATGATGCAAACATGACGTCACTTTTCTCCTTAAACCCACCTCACTAAGAAGCACTAATCGACTGTTTACAACTATAAAAAGTCATTCTCGTGCCGAAACGGGTCCAGATTCAAAAATTGTTCTTACACTATACAATAAGTAAATACAGCGAACTTACCCAGTAGTTGACTAACTCGGTCGGCCCGTAAAAGTGGTTTATTACTTAACCGGTTTGACCCGTATGTTGGTGCAAAAAAGTGACTTAAGCTGTAGTAAAAAACATGAAAACCATCGTTTATGTTAATGAGAGACAAGTAAAGAGTGTAAAACTAACCTGGATAACACACATGAATATGATCACAACACAAATAACCACGCTTTGCGCACACACGTCCAATATGGAGTCCGCCGCGGTACTGGCGCCCCCGTCCCGCCTCCGCCTCCGCGTCCGCGCACTCAGCGCACTGCCCCTCCATTCAAAGGCTGCGCGAGAGTGCATAAGAGTAAGACAGCGGAACGGTTCTATCTTTGAGATCTAATAATAATAAACATGCGGGGACGGGCTATAAATGAATCGCTCAACACTTCCCTTTCGTCTTCTGGGTTTATTACTGCAGAAGTCACGCATACATAATTTCATTATTAAACATTACTTGGCAAAAATGTAGCTGACTTGTGACACGCACACGAATACACTACATAGTATATAATTATGATGATAGTAAAATGTTCTATTTTGAAAACAGAACAACTAACAAGAAAAAATAATAGTTTAAAAAAACTAAAAAACACGCTTTTAAAGTACTTCTAACTAAAAAGTGAAAAATAATTCCTAATATAAGCTGAAAAAAGCGTGGGTTGCTCGATAGACGAAAAATATGGCACAGAGCGCCCCACGCTTTTTTCAGCTTATATTAGGAATTATTTTTCACTTTTTAGTTAGAAGTACTTTAAAAGCGTGTTTTTTAGTTTTTTTAAACTATTATTTATTTTCTACTTTTTAGTTTGGTTTATTTATAAGAGCGTTTTTTTTTTTTTTTTTTTTTATATATTTTTAATTTTTTTTATCGAATTATTGCATTGTCATCGATCTTTGACAGGTGTGCAAAATTTGAATGAAATCTGTCCGTTTAAAGTGGGTCAAAATCGAGTCCAAAGGAGTCGGTTACATACAAACAAACAAACAAACATACAGGTGAAGCTAATATAAGCGTGTTAAAAAAAAAAAAAAATAATAGCGTCCAAGCGTTTAAGTGAAATAAGCTGTTCAAGTTAAGAATCTCTTTTCGGATAAAAGTGTGTATCTTCTTATAAACATGGTAATAATTAACCGACTTAAAAAAAGGAGCAGGTTCTCAATTCGATTTGGGTTTTTATTTTGTCCTGGGCAAATATTCTGAGTTACCTAAGATAATAACAAAATTGTTAAATTAAAGGTTGATTGGGATTCCAACTTACATTTACTTAAAATATCTGAATAACTATTGTTAAAATTTCAAGTTTTAGAACTGTGTTTATTTAAAAAAAAAAAATATGTTAACAAAGCTATCGGGTCGGTAAGCTTTCAAATGGGTACATTTGGCACGGAACCCTGAGATCATGCGGGTGCCGACACGCACTTGACCGATTTTTTTTATTTTTCATACTATGTAATAGTGATACTGCCGAGACGCTTGAATGGCATACACAAATCTGTTCTTAGAAACCATGACATCGATATTTGTAAAAAATAAAAACCATTAAAAACTGAATTCTTATAAATAAAAATAAACTATTGTACTCAGCTCGAAAATCGTACTCGGTCGTAGTGTGTTAAAGTTTTAGTTTATTTATTTACAGTTTTATTTTGTATTAAATCAAATCAAATCAAATCATTTATTTTCATGGGCCCCAAGGGGCGCTTAAACACGCCAAAACAAACATCAAAATACAAAAAATATAAAATTAAAACAAAACTTAGCTAATTAAATTATAATACTTATTGCAATAAAATTATTTGACACCGGAGCTTAGATTGACTGTAATTCAACTTAGAAATTTGAATTGAAATTAATTCAAGTTCCAGCTCCGATGGGTATTGCATCATGAGAAGAGCTGGTAAGAATCTCATGTTCACCATCTTGTCAAATAATTCATACAATATTTGTTTTTTTTTTAGGGTTCCGTAGCCGAATAGCAAAAAAACAGAACCCTTATGGAGTCATCTCTGTCCGTCCGTATGTCACAGCCACTTTTTTCCGTAACTATAAGAGCGATACTGTGGAAACTTGGTAAGTAGATGTATTAGGTGAACCGCATTAAGATTTTCATATAAAAATAGATAACAAAAACGATACATTTTTGGGGTTCTCCCCATACTTAAAACTAAAAATTCTTTTTTTTTTATATTTAACAACCACTCGATAGATGGCGTTAGAGAAAAAATTAGAAGTCGGTGTTAAGATTCTCCGCCAATGAATGACCTGACTGAACTCTCACTCTCTCTGTACACTACATACTACTACATTTAACTACATTTATATGATAATCACATTGAGTGAATTTTTGAAAACCGCTGGTGACAGCGGTCGTAACTCGTAAATGAATAATATAAGAGGTAACAGAACTGATAGAATATTAGTAGATATTCTCGTCGTTCCTAACCAAACCACTACTGATTAAGTTATTTGGGGTGGAGTTGACGACATAGGTTACACTTTTTCAAAAAACAATGCTATTGAACTGCTATTGCGTGGGGTTATGGGGATTATTATTATTATTATTTAAGTGGATGTGTGCTTCTCTTGGTTATATTTTGTCCTGGGGCAAATATTCTGAGTTACCTGAAATAACAACAAAATTGTTAAATTAAAGGATCAAATGATTCCAACTTACATTTACTTAAAATATCTGATTAAAACTATTGTTAAAACTTCAAGTTTCACCACCACGGAAAACTCTTTATCCTACGGTTGCGACTTCGATTCGGATCGAGCAGAAGTGTTATTTGGATTCTGCCGTCAGGATATTCTCAATAGAACGGCAGAGTAGGAAATGTACTCGGCGGATATAATCGTCCCCAATGACGTTGGATAGGTAAAATGTAGGTGTTATACAACTCTGCCACCACATCCTTCTACGCTGTAGGGACACAGTGCAACCGGCGCATATGTATTTAAGAAGTGGATCCTTAAGTATAGTCGCCCGGTTCGCCAGTCGCCTTCCCGTCAGTTCCCGTATCGCTGGAGATAGGACGTAGTTAGTTAAGATAGAATAATGTAGTCAATAAGTTTATTATATGATATGAACTCAGGTTCCAGTTAATTAAAACAATTAGTATAGACCTATCGTCTCTCTTCAACATCATAATGTACATGGTACAACAATAGAGACCCCACATTGGTGACCCCGACGTTATAGGTTTATGAATCAGTCTCATTGATTGTTCATAGTTAGTGCATGCGAAATCTGACCATGAGGTCCCGGTTTGATGTCCGGTTCAGGTTCAAAAGTGTCATTTGAGATATTGCCATCAGGAAATTTCTTATAATACAACCACTTACCTATTTATATCCATTCTATAAACACACTGGTAGTCTGGATCTACGTGTTATAACATTTTCTTTGGCACAGTTGAGACAGGGTGTAAATGATATCGTGACCAAGTTGCTTACTAGTTAACTAGTACCTTCTGAGAACCTTTAGTGAGTAAATCAATTACTAAAGACTATTAATTAAATCTCAATGTTTTTGTGATTATCAATGTTATTAAGTAAGTCATAATGCTATTGATCTGCCTATGAAAATAATATTCACGCGTCAATATCATAAATTGACGACGTAAATTTCCACTAATCAATAAATTGTGTACGTGAGTATTTGTCAAAAGCTGCGTAATAATTGTTTATTCATCTAATTTATGTATAAAATATGATTTATATAGTTTTTTATTGCGATGATTAATGTTCAAAGAGATGCTAACGACCTATGTAAACGATTATTAATTATGATTATACGGTGTACTATTAGAATAAGATCTAATTGTATCAATTGTATTAACCTGCCGCCAAATAGTAGTGCTTCCATTACTGTGTTCCGGTTTGGTGGTGGGATCAGGCCCTGAAATTACTGGCACATGAGGCATAACACTTTAGTCCTCAGCTGCAGCGACGCATCTATAATCTGCTTTTGTGGATTGTTGATGTCCATGGGCTGTACTCCACTTACCATCAGGTGGACTTCACGTTCGTTCACTGTGGGCGTAGTATAAAAAAAAATAAAAAATAATGTGTGTTTAAAAGTGAATAAAGACCTTTTCAAACTAACTAACTAACTACTAAAGAATGTAGCCTATATCGTTTTCCAAGTCATCATCCAAACCCATTGCAGATTTAATGAAGGTTCCATAAGGTAAATTTTTCTAAACACTAGATTTTCTGATACCATGAAGTTTAATGTATGAAATAAGTCTCATATACTTTTCAATTTCTTTTTTTTACAAGAATACTAGTAATTTGTAAATACAATTTACTAGTATTCTTGTCCCCTCCAGCTTAGCGTAATTCCCTTATGTTAGGAGGATGTTCACGTCCGTGGTATAATGGCCAGGATTCGAACCCATTGCGCCACCGCTGCTTCAATAGAATTCGTTCGAGTTACTGTCGTAGGCTTTTATTATATTGACGTTCATTATTTGTGCTAAGACGTTGGTGCTCTTCGGATACATCAAAAAGGAGGTAATTAGAAGAATATAAAATAAAATCCATGTTAATGTTTGAATATTTAATTACGGTAGATATAACGACACTGAACGACAAATTATCTATATTATGGCGATTATTACAACACATTAATTACAGACAATACAGGGACACACTACTCTTATTTCGCAAAAGTGGTAATTAACAATAATACTTATATGCATATTAAATGGGAATAAAACCCACGAACAAGAAATTTAAGTATTATATTAAGAATTATTATGTTGCTTCTACTCACGCCACTACTACACGCTTGCTCAAAATTTCAAAGAGGAGATAGAAAAGAATTCGAGAAGAAAAATTTTATTATAGAAGTTTCTTATGTCTTCTATGATTAAGAGTCTAATTATTTATGATTATTTACATAAATACACTTACAAATTGGGATAAACAGCAGTCGTTACTTTCACAGAAGAGCGCAACTCACCGAACAACTACATACAACACGAATATTATACACACATATTGATTAAAATGTGATTATTCAACAACAACTTCTTTTTTTGAGTAATTTTATTTTAAGTGTGTTTAAACTGTTTCGGCGTGTTTTGCTATTAAATACTTACAATCTTAAACGAATAATAATAGATACGAACATTTATCTATATTTGATTTGTCCAGTTTTTGATTACAATATTGCACAAATAGTAATAACATGAAAGCGAGATCATCCAATTTTTCTTCTGTTTTTTTTACAACAGGAGCTAGTTGTGGTACACCTATGATGTTACCAGTGGCGTAGCGTGCCATGGCGGGGCCCCATATAAAAAATCGTTTGGGGCCCTTATGAAAAGTGAATTTCTCACAAAAGAAAAAAAATGCATACATATATGCATCATAATTATTTATCTGCCACTTTTGCCAAAATTTTTACAGACAATTCAAAGTAAATATACACTCTCTTTGCCTTGTTTTCGACAAACTGATTTATACAATCATTTAAAGCTGATAATGACTTTAGTTTCTCTAAAGTTTCTCCATCTTTAAGCAATATTGACAGGTCTGACAGGCGTTTATATCCCATCGAAGTTTAAGGTAATTTTTAATTTTGAAAATCTTCTTTTAGCAGTTGCGTTGGGGGCTCCCGTGACCCCAGATAATTGATACGGCAGATACGGCGGTACGCTCTGGATGTTACCTATCTGTAGCCTTAATCTAGTCTAATGACGTCATAGGACCCTTGCACCATAGCGTAAGAGAATGTGCAGAAATGCTGGTCTTTCTACTTACAAATAGAAAACCATTTCTAGCAGTTAAGCTAAGGTAAATGCTTACAACAATGAAAATGATTTTTGGTTTTTGTTTTTAGTCAAATGTTGGGAGTTCTATAATGACGATACTTTAATTTATTACTAGAATAAATGAATAATCACCACATCTATACTACGGGCTATCGATATTTACTACATTGGATATTGAGCTAAATATTTTGATTTGCAAAATTCACTACAATAATTCATATATTGTTAGTAAAAATTATTCTTAAAGCTGTTAGTAATATGGCTTGCACGAGTGTTTATTAATTGCAGTCTTATTCCTATAGTTTTTCTGACACACACCGCGTTTATAAGGTCTCGCCTTTGTGTACACGGATGTGTTTAGATAAATGAATCTTCTGACTGAAACATTTCTTACAAATATCGCATTCAAAAGGCTTAACACCAGAATGTGTACGAGCGTGTATAGTTAAATTTGACTGCAGACTAAAACATTTATCACATACATCGCATTTAAAAGGTTTCTTATCTGTGTGTAAGCGACCGTGCTGAGTTAAATAAGACTTCAGACGGAATCTTTTCTTACACACATTACATTCAAAAGGTTTCTGAGCAGTATGGACACCGAGGTGTATAATTAGACGACACTTCGAGGTGATTACTTTTTTACATATGTCACATTCAAATTTGTTGGCTTTATTTTCATTTTTTTTTGACTTAGATTTTTTTTTAACTTTTAATTTCGAATTATCATTACGTGGTGTTAATTTATTTTGACTAGATTTACTAGAAGTAACTTTTTCACTTGATGTTTTTTTGGCACTATTGCGACTTTCATCATTTTTCTTTTGCTCTCTTGAAATATCTTCAGACTTCTGAATCACTTCCATATTCTCATCTGAATGAAATTAACAAACGTTAATATAGCTTAAACATAATTACACTAAGGATATTATAGATGTAACGCAATTTCAAGTATTATTTACTTACCAGTATTGCGATGTGAAAAATTTCTTTTTTGAAAAAGGTTCATAATTAATACTCATACATTTCCGAAACGTAGGCAATACTAGATAAGCAGCGATAGACAAGTGGGACCATAGCACTCAACTTCTAACCCACAACAAACACTTTTTCTTTAAAAATAATTGTCTTTTATCTATTATTTTTATTACATATACACACACTTCGTATAATTTGCTAAGCATAGCTAATGCTTAGCAAATTATACGAAGAAACTGTTGAAAATATTCTGGGACTGGCAGGATTTTGGCCTGCGCCATTTGCATTCAGGGCAGCCGCTTTAACCTCTAAGCTATAGTCGCCTCCTACAAGGATCCTAAGTTTCTCAATTGTTTGTTACGTCATTACGTGACGTCACGTTCATCCATTTTAAGTAAGATACAAACCAACATGGCGAAGTTACATTCAGCACAAACGCTGTAAAGAATAAACGCGTACCTTATTCTGCTGAACTATGGCTTTACCCTCATCAGTATGGTAGGAGGCCAGCAGTGGAACGTTCATTAAAACAGGCTACAATATATTAATTATATTTTAAGTTTACAAAAAGGCATAGCAAAGCTAAAATTTGCTTTAAATATTACAAATATTAATTATACTCATACATTTAAACGAGAAAAACTTGGCATTTTAAAATACTAAAAAATAAAAGTGATTGTAATATTTTAAAGTAAATTTTAGCTTTGCTATGCCTTTTTGTATTTTATATAATATTAAAGTTCAAAAATTAAGATACCCAGGGGGTGCAGGTTCGAGTCCTGCTGAATATATATAAAATAAAAGTATTGTTCAGAACTCACGTGTTGTAACTGCCTCTGGTTGATTTTCATCCATGTTCATTATCGTGAGCGCTGTGCCATGATCTGTGGCAGAGTGTTGGGGGTTGTCCATTATTTGTATGACATTATGTTGTAAGATTTCATTTGCTGTAGCTGAAACAATAAAATTGAACATCTACAACATGAAAATTATAGCGATGATTCCTAATTATTCAAGCTGATAATATAATTCAGGTAGTCGGCCACCCTACACAAACGTTTGTTTTAATTAAAAAAAAACACTTGTACATGTCGGCCCCTTACATATTTATTTTATTCAGTTTTTATAGCGTTATTTGTTGCAGGAACGGTTAACATCATCTGTAAAAAAACCAACTGTCTATAGGTTGACCGCTTAACTGAGACTTCGCCTGCGGGGTACAGGGGCGCGGGGGTATGGCGACAAAGGGGAATGAAACAGCTGCGGGCGGTGGGCAAATTTTTGTGATTGTTCATTACGTTCGCTACATGGGTAGCGATCGCATGTGTTAACTGTTGCAGACACCTTGTGAGAGGTACACATGTAATGATAATCTCAAGATGAATCGAAAAATCTTCAGATATAAAGTAAACAGTCAGTGCAAGCAAATGGCTTTGCGCGTATACATAAATTTTAGAAAAAGAAACTGGACCCAAAAATATTTTGACTTTCTTACGATTTAATTATATGTTTAGATAAAAAATAAACTACTGAGGTGTCAAGGGACACCCGGATGGAACGAAGTTCGGTAATTCCAAATAACAACAAATCAGGATTCGCACCCGAGATTGCAGTAAAAGATATGCGAACTTAACCACTAAACAAATAAAACGGTCTATTAATAAACTAAATACGGTAACAAAAATTTAAACAAAAGGCGGGAATTGTATTTTTTTTTTAAGTTATGATAATATATTTTTTAGTTACTTTATTATTCATAGAGAGACAAAATGAAAATATTTCACTTGCTTTCTCTATGCGCAGCATATTTCTGTAGCACCAATTAGTTCCGAAGCCGCGCGATAGATGGCGTTGGGATCGAATTAGATTGCGCTATGGTTTCGTTACAAGGTCCTGTATATAAGGTCCACCGATTTAGAGTTTAAGTATGTTCTGCAGATCCAATTGAGGAATAATGTGCACGATATCGAGCTTTTTAGTCACTGGTATCTGACTAGAACAGCGATCGTGTACGCCTTCGCAGACCTTTCTGAGCGCGCAAGCGCCCCTATTTTTGCAGAAACTCAACTCTAGTAATTTTTTTTCTTATTGTTTTTTAATTTAATTTTTTTTCTATGAGAGAGGGAGCGACGGACACAGAAAAACGCGCACGCCGTGCGGCGCGGCGTGCGCATTTTTTTTTTTAGGATCTCAATTCTAGTAATTTTTTTTCTTTTTAGTTTTTTTTTTAAATTTAATTTATCTCTTTTTTCTATAAGCGAGAAAGAGAGACGGACACAGAAAAATGCGCACGCCGTGCGGCGTGCGCATTTTTCTGTATTGTCTGATGATGTAGCACCGTAGCTGTAACCAAAGATAATGTAATACTACGGCTGTAACGTAGCATATAATTACTACGCTGCTACGAGAATTGCTACGAAAAGTGTCGTTACAACTTTTCGTTCCTTTTTTTCCGCCTAGCCCCCTTTCGCAACGCGCAATAAGGAACTTCGTTCCAATAGTATAATAGTTTATTCTCAATTATTTTATTTACGTACATAAGTTTATTAAAATTTTGTATCTTCTTAACTATTTTTCATTTGATAAATCACTATTTCTTTTTTCCTATGATGTCACATATCTTAGGAAATATCTTGGTACATTTCATCTCCTGTATGTTTCATTAAGTGCCCCCACCGCCCGCAGCTGTTTCAGTCCCCGTTGTCGCCATAACCCCGCGCCCCTGTACCCCGTAAGAGGGCTTCGGTAAGAGGCGAACGTAGCTGGATGGCTCAAGCGGCTGCCCGGTGTGCAGTAAGGTAGCAGGTTCAAATCCTGCCGGTCCCATATCTTTTTCGACTGTTTCTTAGTATAACATACTAAATGTATTCAAAAATGATTCTATACAGCATTATACAGTACTGTCTCGGTGGTAAAGCGGTATAATTTGTCCAAACGCTAACCGCGAGGTCTCGGGTTCGATTCCCACGTCGGGCAGTGTTATTTGAGAACCGTGCGTTTCCGACTGTAAATTCTCATTAGCATGATAGCCTATCTATATACATATAGATGGATGGCGACCCATGGGACCTAAACATAACAGGTGAAGTGGGGGTGTTGGACACCTCTGCCACTAACTTCTGGGAAATATAAAATGAAAAATGAAAATGAAAATATTTATTAGGTCCAGCAGAAACAATGAGACACACATAAATTCAGTTAAGACAAATAAACAATAAAAAAAATACAATAATTTACAGTATGCCCCAAAGCAAAAATTGCCCTAAATAGGAATGGGCATTGTTCACAAAATCTAACCCGGTTGTTTTATATTTTTGTTCATCAAAATAGAGCATTTTAAGAAACTAATTTGAATGTTTTGGTAATTTAATGGCTAGTTTATTTTATATTTGGTTTTAAAGATTTTCGTCTGATGACGTCATCATCGGAATACACTACTCGCCGCACTATGGTCGAAGATGTTGAAAAAAAAAAAAACGTCACTAATGTCAGTTTGTTTGACATTTAATGAATGCATTTCTATCTATTATTTTAATTTCTAACCTTCTAACCTCTCAACGTAACCAAAAACCAAACTTTAGTGGACTGTTTAGACAAAACTTAAGTTTGTTTCTAATCGTAATTATAAAACAAGATAGTATTAATAACAACGATGGCCGGTTCATCAAATATGAGTACTGACAACTTTGTTAAAGCGGATTCGAGTAACTTGCCTAAAGTTTAAAACTTGACAACAAACAATGTTGATTGAATATATAGCTGCAAACAATATGCATAATTTGGCTGAAATAAGAGGAGCAAAGATGTTAATGTAAGTACCGAACTTATTCATAATAAATTTACTACATTACATAATGTAAATAAAATTTACGCAATAACCTTTTACAAAGTAACAAAAGCCATTGAGATCTACAGAAGGAGAAAAGTAATAATAGATTTAGGTTTAGATATTAGGTTCTCTTGAATTTCTAACTTCAAAATTATGTATGATTTCAGGTCATCTTGTGATTCATATTTGAATACATTGGTGGGCTTCAGGTCAGCAGGACTGCAACTTATTGCACTGTCAAAGCAAGAGTTGTGCCTGAGCATAGAGTGGGCGATAAAATGTACACAGTTGTTTGTCAAATCGATGAACAGCATGATGTCATAATAGAATCATTGTGTCAAGATTGCCCAGCTTCTGCAGGTAAATTATATTTTGAATACATTCATTCACTCTTATAATATCCCTTATGAAATATATTAATCATGTATATTTAACATTTGAACTACTTATTGTTAAAGGTGTCTGCAAACATTCTCTACTAATCCTATTTAGGCTTGAAAAAAATCCTCAGAACCATCACCCACAGAAGTTCAATGTTACTGGAATAAGCCATCTTTATCAAGGTGCTAGAACACAACATGTGTCTAGCAAAGTCATAAAGAAAAGAAACCGAGGCTGGCTGCCAAGAATCCTTCAATATTGAAGGAGTTTCAAGATGAGTGTGCAAGAAGATATATAAAAAATTCCTTGATAGTGCTGTTTAGTGACACACATGCCACTAATTCAAAGAATATATTTGATATGGTGGTAGCCTTTACAGAAGAAAATACTGCAAGTGATTACTATCAATTCAACAAAATTTAACACAGAAAGATATAAATGAAATTAATAAGCAGATTGAAAATCAAGCGTATAGTAAATACTGGCATAACATAAGACAAGGAAGATTAACAGCTTCCAAATTGTATGAAGCTGCACATTGTCGGACAGATGGGTCTTTGGTTGAACAAATATTGGGACAATACAAAGTACCAGAAACCAAAGCAGGGTAATGCTATTCTGCCATCATCAACAATGCAGAACATTTTTTGAAAGATTTTATATTTCCTTAGTTATTAAAAAGTGCAAAATAAAAATATACCTTTTAATACTACAAACTCTTTATTATTTCATCTTGCAAATTAATAAGTCCAACATGCTATTATAACAATTTCATCTAAATAGGGTACATGTTTGTAATGAACTACGGAGTGTGGTTTGAGTGTGGCAAATTCTCTTACACGTCTGATTACCCTCTCTATGTGAACCCTCAAACTTGCAATAACTTTGCTCTGAATGGCTTCAGTTACCGATTGCTTAACCCCAGAATATACACTTGGAGGCCTAAGTAGCTTAATACCGAGAGGACTTAAAAATGAATAATCAACATGTGCTTCAGACAGAGCACCACTGTTTCCTCAAATCTTCTCTAATTTTAACAATATCGTGCCCGAGCTGTATGCAGAGTCATTACTACAGTTAGGTACAAAACATTTTCTATATTCCATGATTAATTTATCAAAAACTTTAAATTTGTAACGAGCGCGAACGAAAACAATCTTGTTTATGTTTACAATTAGCACGAGTGACATTAATGACAGACTGGACAGACAGCTAAAATGACAGTTTTGTTTTTAAAATTAAGGCCAATGCGTATTGCGCGATATTCCTCCGATGATGACGTCATGGAAGGTCAAATAAAGGTCAATCATATTTCTTCAAAAATATATGCACTTATAGGCTGTCAAGAAAGAGTAGATTTGGAACTATTTTTTTTGTCTGTTAGCAACATTGTCAAAATAATGACAGATGTCAATAAATAATGTAAACAGAGTTTACGCGTTGGTAAATTTTATTTATAAGAGTATAAAACGGCAATTAAAACAGGAAAAAAGTAATAAACAATGAATAAAACTATCCGAAGGTCTGGCAGAGAAATAATTTACAATGTATATAAAAGATGTTTAATGGAATATAAGGCAAAAAAAATTCTTTCGGATATCGGCATTGATTGTCAAAGAACCGCTGATATGACCGGTATGTGAGAGTTTAACATGTTGTTTTTAGTCAAATCAAGTATAGGTAATGGATAAAACCAAAGCTGTTTTGAATTTGTTGCTGAAATAAGCGAATTATTCAATAATTAAAACTAGCACATTGGTTTAGTTGACGTTTGTTGTACTCAGTGTTGCGGTATAGCGCGACTAGGTTAATGTTGATACTTGAGTATAGTTTAAGTAAATAACATAAAATAATATCACGCATGGGCTTAGCCAGGGGGTTCAACCCTCCCCTCACTCCGAAATGGCTCGGACTGCTTTATCTTTTCTGCTATATCTATGATTTTTACTTAATTCAGGTAAATCAGTAAGTACTATTCAAAGAATTGCACTAGGAGGGGCACAAAATAGAGGCGTATTTCTTACACCAGGAATAAACCGAAAAGATCGTCCGAAGAAAGTGTTAGATAACTTTGATTTGTGTGCTATTAGACAAAAAGTTATTTTTTTTTTAACGCTAACCACTAGACCAACGAGACAGTTTAATAATATGTATAGAAAGAAAAGATTTATTCAAATACTTAAAATAAAATATTTTAAAAATATATTTTTCTTTTATTTTCTGGTAATTGATAAAAACAGGGGACAGTAAAACCACAAATCAGCTCGGCCAAATAGTCTGGAAACGGAAACTAATTTATGACTGCTGGCTGTACAAATTAATTACATTATTTTTACTATTACTTATAGTACGAGAGCCCACGACCAAAATTTTTGTCTCATAGCAATACGGCCAAAACCGCATCAAATCGATAGATACGATTATCCTGAACTCGAAAATAACAATATCAGACATTTTCCGCGTAGCGTTTGATCTGACCGAATTTTCAAAATTGTCAAAGAATTTTACCGAACTGCATCATAGCAATATGTCTGATTTGCAGACTGTAGTTGAATGATAGTTCTGAGATACCGGAAACATATTTTTCAGACGTTAGTGGTGTAGCGCAAACCCGTAAAATCACTTAAAAAAATTAAAAATGAGACAAAAAAAATGTCTCATAGCAATACGTCTGAAAATCTTTTTCATTAGTAAATTTTGGTTATTTGATGCGAACAAAACAATTTTCAGACGTAAATGTGAACGCATCAAATTTTGAGACCGTTTTGAAAATGTTAACAAATTTTACCGATCGGTATCATAGCAATATGTCTGAAAATTGTTGGACATGATAAAATAAGTTGTCCACATGTGCAAAAAATTTATATCAGACAAATTAAGTGTAGCACCTTCTCTATCAGACAACTTTTCGATACTCAGATATAATTTAAAAATCGTATTGAGGCATCTTGAATTTTCTGTTACAAACCAATGAATACGTTGCGACCCTGAATTTATTAGATGATAATTAACAAAGAATTTACCCGAAACCGTAACATTGAAGTTGAAGGACTGAAATAAATCGCACAAAAGGAAACTGGGATGAAGTTGAAAAAAAACTACTAACTACTACTACAACTAAGTGAGCGTCGTTCCAACGTTTGGAGCAGCTGGCGAGTGAGCTGTATAATAGTAAGAAAGGGACAGGAGCGTAACAAGCGCTGAGGCTGTTGAAATTAAATACTGATTGATTTGATAGTTTTGGTTTTATTTAAAGCACACTTGAGTAACTTTTACAAAAGAAATAAGTAATGACATCTGTCATCTGTCAAAGTACATATAATAGACAAGGGAGATTCTTGAATATCTGTGAAGGCTGTAAATTTAAAAAAACATTTAACAGAGGCGTCGGCCAGGCGACTCCGAAACGTTATTTTCATTTTTGGGAATATATGCTACACTTAAAGTGTCTGAAAACAGGTTTTTGGTAATCATGGCAGCAATACGAAAAGTTGAAAAAAAAAAATATCCGTATTGCTATGATACAGGTCGGCTAAATTTGTTGACATTTTCAAAAATGCGCTCAGGCTATATGCTACGCGCAAAATGTCTGTAAACAAACTTTTTCTTAATACAATTATAAAATCTATGTACATTTTCACTATCAGACGTATTGCTATAATACCGAATGTCTTTTTTTTTTGACACAGCAGAAATGGCCTCCCACGCAGTTGCTACACTTTCGACCGTTACTACACACCTAGTCGGGTACAGAACCATACAATCTAACGATTTTATAGGGTTTTTGCCGTATTGCTATGAGACATGGGTTTGGTCGTGGGCTCTCGTACTATTAGTGCCGATTTCATCGTGTTAAACCGACGTTTAACGCTTAGCTTTCGATATAATGGGTAATAATAGATTTTTTTTTTTTAATTTTATATACAGCTAAGTATCAAATCCTGGGAAGTGAACTATATGGGTTGCCATACGAACGGTAGAACAGCACTCTAGCGCCCCTATTAATTTCAACACTTTCTTGACAGCCTATATGGGGTCTTTTTTCATTTTAACTACTGGAGCTCGATTGGGGACCTTATATCTCGAAATGGTTTTCGAATTAGCACAATTAAAAAAAAATGAACAATCCCCATTGGTTCAGCATATGCCAAACTAAAGTTTAGCGCTGGTTTTCAACCAATCCCTCAGTGACAACACGGATGACAACTATCTGTTACTTATATAATAAATTAAATTAAACAAACAAAATGAAAGAAAAAAAAATAAAGAAAACAAAGATAAAACATAAATATAATTACAATTATGGCATGTATGTACAACGCAAAATAAATTCATAACATATGCATTAAATAAGAGGTGTTATGTTATGTATTATAGAGTATGTCTGATGACTGGTGTAAAATACCTTGTTTGGTTCAAATGAACTGGCCGGGACCATGGGGTATCATTAGGAACATTAGATTTTTACTTCTTAAAAATTTCCATAGATGGCGTTATGTGTAGCAATGCAAAAATAATAAATTGTTATAAACGCTATTGTTCAACTTTTGACCAAAATATGATTTTTAAAAAATAAAGCACGTATATATAAAACGTTAAAAGCATTCTTCAATTATTTCAAAGTGATTTGAGAGAAAAAAGAAATCAATGTCTTTAACTCTTCAGTCGCCGTCTTGGATACGGCACAAAATGTAATAATTTCATGCGGTTAGGTTATTTGTGGCTAATAGATGGCGCTTATTTCAATTTTATTTTAACATTGTATGAGTGTGTGAGTGTATATTGAGTTATAAACAAATTAGAGTTCGACGCTTTTGTCACTCAACATGTTAATTTAATGGACATTCACTTACGATGACGCGTTTAGTTTCTGAGGCTACGATTGCCTTCCAATAATAGTTAGATATAAAATCATCATCGAACTTTTTAAATTATATATTAAATACATGTTTTTCTAATAATTAAGTAATCAAATGTATTTTATTTTTTTATTAATCTAAAATAATATAGATATCAATTGTCATGTGATGTACTTCGAACAGAAACAAAATGTTTTTCTGCAATGTTACTCAATGTTTATTTACAAAGGAACGGGCGCGTGTTTCCTTCACTTCGGTAGAAGTTTTCGGATTGTTTGTGTGCTCTTGTTGATATTTTATGCGAGATGTTTTTCAGATCTTTTTACAATTAAATAAATAAATAATTAATATATTTATATTGACATTATGGATATCAATAAAGTAAATAACGTAACACTCAAATGAAGAAATTCATAAAAAAAAGAACAAACAAATGTATCAATAAAAATAATTAGGAGTTGAAAAGAATGATCGGTATCATTAAGAAAAACTATAATATAAGAAAATAATAGGATAAAAGATGTGAATGAAAAACAATATTAGTATGAAGGAAAATTAACTTCAAAACTTCGGAAAATAATTGCGATTTCATGAAGATTTTTTTTTTATGAAAAACAAAGCGCACCCCTAGATACACTAGTGGGTATTTACATACATGTTTTTTGTACTGAGTGATATGACTAAAACCTCCCTTGTCTTCTTCCTTCAAAGCAATCTTAGTCTAGCTAAAAATTTCGATAATAAGATTGCTACAAAAATACGTTTTTGCGAACGAAGACAGTTGTAGGAACAATGCTAAGCAAACATGATTGCACGTTTTTATAAACAGATTTTAGATTTTTCGATCAAACTTTAGCAGAAATAAATAAAGATTTTCTTTTGCAACTTTTTTTTTGACTTAAGACGTTTTATTTGAAGTAGGTATAGGCAAAATAAGTAACAACGTTAAGTAGGTATTATATTATTATCGTCCTTGGGAACAACAGAAGATTGACTCCCAAACGTAAGTCAAGTAAATGTAAAAATTATACCTACACCTCGCCTGAGGTACCCACGACCACGTGCACGCAAAATTGAAACTTATAACAGCGCGCGAACTGTGAATGTTCTATAGTCGCTTCTATAGTTCCAGATAGATAAGTAAAGAATAAAAGTCATTGATCCGACTTCTACCAAAAAGTCAATAAAATTACGATAGCGATCGGCGGTCATTAAAAACTGTCGCTAATTACTGCATCGATCGAGTTGCATAATACCGGTTAATCAAACACCTCTTATCGCAAGGTATTAAGTAAGAAATACGTAAATTAGGGGCATAATTTGTGGTATTTTTTTCATGTTCAAAAATACATATTAAAACAATGAAATAATAATATGTAATTGCTATTGTTTACGTAATTCAAAAATAAATAATTTATAAATATTATAAATTATATAAATTGTATAATTTTTCAACTTATGTATCAATCAAAGAACATGCCATCATTACATTTATTTATTTAGCTGTAACTAATTTTCATAGAAGTAAACAATTAATTATAAAATAACCGAATTTTTTAATTTCTTAACAAAAAATAAGATTTTTTGGGATATGCCCGCATACTCGGCGCTGAGTGTGACGTCAGAGTGAGTCAGGGGTGCTCAATCCAATAGAGCTCGTATGATGGGCGGACACTAAAAGTCACGTTGCTCGACACAATACCTACTACATTTAAATTAAATGATTTTAAAACATTATTTAATGATGCCTTCAATCAGGTAACGCCTGAAAAATGGCAAAATTGTGTCGAGCACGTCAAAAAAGGAGCAGCCGTGATTAGAGGTCTTGACCATCAAATAGACAAAACAGCCAATCGCTTTATTATACATGTAACAGACACTTCAGAAAGTTAAAGTTCCTCGAGTGGCACAGACATAGATTCTGAATTCTCTATTTAAAAAAAAATCTATTTATAACTATGTGCCTGTACCCGTTTGAAATAAATGAGTTGAATTTGATTTAAAAGTTTTATTGAGTACTAACATTCCGAAATAAATACGACTAAATAAAAAAGGTTCAAGGTTTTGAACAAAAGGTTTGTGACTCACGCCAAGTGAGCGCGACAAGGACGCCCTTTACCGCGATACCTTTGTTTTGCTCGTTTTAGCGACACTTCCCTTATATTTTTTAGTTTAGTCTAAATCAAAATCAATTGCAATAGAAAGTAATCATTATTTTATTACATTACATTTCATTAAAAAAACTTTAAATTTTAAAACTTTAAAATATCGTTTGATATTTTGAATGCAGCAGTGTTATAGAAGGTCAAACGTAATGGTAATGTACATACTGACTGACACGCACACATGCAGATAATAATATATTGGCAGCTTTGGCACGCACACAGACACATTCTCACGCACACAAGGACGTCATGTACCTGATGTTACCTTTTGCAAAAGCTAGATGGCGTTGAGGTAGCGCGGTTGAGACTACTCACAAGTACGGCCATCTATTGGCATAAAAAATGAATTAAAATAGCCCCCAGAATAATATTTTTTAGGGTGGCGTCAATATTTTGTATGAGATTGGGTATCTGTACTAGTATTATATTATCTGTGCCGGGACACACAAAGCATTAACGCTGACAAATTCAGTTATCAAGTAAAGATTTGGTGATATATCTCAGTGACATAAGCATAACATCACGCCTATATCACCCAGAAGGGTGTGGCAGAGGTGTATGGCACCCACGTTTCACCATAACAGGTGAAACGTGGATTTAGGTCCCATGCGAAAGGGGGTGAGCCTTTCGCCATCTACCAGGCACACATCCAACTCTATGCTGCTATTGTGCATAATAGTTTAGCCAGAATTTTATTGAGAATTTCGGTGAAATGACGATGTATTAACAACCACTGCCATACCCGCAGGAGTCATAAAATCGTGATGGTTATATCAACTAACACTCACCAATTAAATCGTCACTCGTGGTGTGAGACTCGTCTTCTTCTGACCATCGGAGGGTGAAATCGTCCTCATCCTCATCACCATCACACGATTTTGTTAGAATACCTGAAAATAATAAGATAACATAAAAATTAAATCATTTAAAATGTTGCTTGCTAACAGTGAAGAAAAAAATTGTGAGGAAATCTGCATGCCTGAGAGTGCCAAAAAAGTGATTGTGGGAGTGTGAAGTCTACCAATCCGGTAGATGGCCTAAGGCTCACCCCCCTGGTGATATAATAGTTTAGCCAGAATTTTATTGAGAATTTCGGTGAAATGACGATGTATTATCAACCACTGCCATACCCGCAGGAGTCATAAAATCGTGATGGTTATATAATCTAACACTCACCAATTATATCGTCACTTGTGGTGTGAGACTCGTCTTCTGAGTCTGACCATCGTAGGGTGAAATCATACTCATCCTCATCACTATAACACGATTCTGTTTGAATACCTGAAAATAATAAGATAACATAAAAATTAAATCATAATAATGTTGCTTGCTAATGGTGAAGAAAAACATTGTGATGTAATCTGCATGCCTGGGAGTGCCTAAAAAGTGTTTGTGGGAGTGTGAAGTCTACCAATCCGCACTTGGCCAGCATGGTGGACTATGGCCTAACTCTTCTCTTCATGAGACAAGGCTCGAGCCCAGCAGTAAGACATGTATTGGATACAGGACTGCTATTATTATTTATGAAAATAAAGTATATACATATACCACATCAGTATTACTCATAATATGGCAATTGTATATAATATAATACACACATTTCACCTGTTATGTTTAGTGCCCATGTGATAGGAGGTGAGCCTCTCACCATCCATCTGGCACAATTCCTACTCAGTGCTGCTATTCACTTTTGCCCAACCCGAGAATCGAACCACTTAATTTGCTGCTAAATAAAAAAACTTTTTAATTGCAGTTTGAGTAACTGCAATTAAAAATATTAAAGCTATATTAATAAAGAACTCAATATTTTTTTAGAAAAAAAATTAGTCACTTACAATTTGTAAAATCTGTTTCACTTTCATTGATAGTCTTAATCTCTGAGTGAAGTGTGGGTGCTTCACTAAACATTGTATTATTGTAACAGCTTCGGTTGTACTCTTCTTGTTTTATGTCCATATCTTCTGAAGTTTCATTTGTGAAATCTGAAAATAGATTCAATGCTATTCTGATAACAATCAAAACTCAGGAATATAGCAGTGATAGCCGACTAGGATACTAAACTAAAATTCGTTAAGATTAGTTTTTTTAAATATGTGTGTATTTATCATAAAGACCAGATGCCCCGTGCGGTTTTACCAGTGGTAAACGTTATTCTCGCCGATACCCGCCAGTTAAAAATATTCACAACGCCATGACCCGAGACATAGCGGAGCGAGGAGCCATCATCAAGGACCGTTCTGGACCAAGATAGAAGACCCAACACCATTGAACTTCCATAATATTAAGATGATTTGTAGAATAAGTACTAAATGTACCAAGAAGGTATTAATTTTAAGTAATACTTTTACACAATTAAGTTTAAGAACATTAGTTTTAAGTACTAACTTTAGTTTATTATATTATTTCCATATAAGATTGTTGTTAAAACGGCTAAAAGTCTGTTATTAATGTAAAGGCTTAAATTAAATATGGATTAACTTAACAATTGTTTACTTTATAATTTCATAGATTTTCCTGCATTCTCAATATGCTGGATAGCGCCCTCCTAACATTATTAAATTGTAGTCTTAAACGAATTTTCATAATTCCAGATTTAAATGAACACAACTTATTTTACCCGATATCGCAGTCTCAGAGTTTAGCCGTAATAAAAAGTACTCTTCTCACGATCCCCGTAACATATTAACCTATAATATGCCACTAAATAGTAACACTTTCACCACTATAATGGTAATGAGATTTGGCTCGAAAATTTCTGAGACATGAGGCATAATAATTAATAATCTTCACAGAACAAGCACAATTACAATCTTTTGCAAATAAAATATAACGGGAATTAACGCGATCATGCAGTTATTTACCTTTTAGGCTTTACGTTTCGGCTAACAGGTAACAGGTTACACTGGCCATGATCGCGTTAATTCCCGTTATATTTTATTTAATTATGCAACGCGTAAGTTTAAAAGTTAATCTTTTGCAACTTGAAAATTATTTGTAATCTTTTTATATGATGGGGTGCAGTCAGTGTTCTGAGTGATAATTAAGCATAACATCACGCCTTTATTACCCAAAAGGGTGTGGCAGAGATGTACAACACTCCCAGTTCACCGGTTATGTTTAGGTCCCATGGGATAGGGGGTGAGCCTATCGCCATTCAGCGAGCACAATTCCAACTCTGTAGTGCAATTGTGAATTTTCCTGATGGTTCACAAATAACACTTTACCTCACCCGGGAATCAAACCCTGATAGCAGCCTCTGCCCCAGGATTCCAATAGCTGTTGGTATTTCTGCTTATAGCCAGCCCACTTCATTGAGCTTTGTACTTTGTCAGTGACCTCATTAAAAATTAAGCCCTCAAAGTTAATTTCCCATACATAAAATATACTAAAACATACCTTCTATGATTTCTTGTTTCACTTTAACATCAAAACTGCGTAACTCTGAACTCTGTCCTTCCACACATGTCTCTGGTGAGTAGCCGATGTCCAACGCTTGTGTTATACCAAACCTTCTACTACTCGGGAACTGCTGCAGCGATACTGACAATGACTGAAATTATATTAAACCATACATTATTACATACAACAACTGGATGGTTGAGTCGGCAGTGCACCTGCCTGTGACACCGAGGTTGCGAGTTTGATTTCCACTAGACTAATTCTTGTGTGCATGCACATGGAGGTATATATAAGTCTGGATGTTTCTATGTATAGTAAGTATGTATTTACAAAAGCAAAAGTATATATGTATTAGTATGAGTTACTCTAGTACCCATAGTTCTTGTTCTTCTTGTTGTGTCAATGACTATAGTAATTCTGTTTATATTTTAAGTTTTAGACCAATAGTTTGCAACTAGGAATGACTACTACTACTATATAACTACTATTACGACCCATAGTACAAGCCCTGCTTTGTTTGGGACTAGATCGCGTTGTCTGTATGTTGTATGATATATTATTATTTATTTATTTATAATAAAGATGGCCTTTTCCTATTCATCATGAGCATAGGTCCTTATATTAGTGAAGGGACACAGTGCAATTGGCACATTTATGTATTTAAGTGGGTGCTTAAGATTAGCCCAGTTCGCCAGTCGCCTTCCCGTATTGCTAGAGATAGGTTGTAGTTAAGTTAGAATAATGAAGTCAATAAGTGTATTATATTATGTATCCTGGTACCAGACAATATAAGTATTTAGTTTAGTTTCTATTATTTTTCACATCAACATCGAAAGATTCCAACAATATGATGGGAACCAAAACAAACACTTACGAGGCCATTCTTTAAGAATTTGTCAGACACTAACAAAGCTAAATCCTTTGAAACACTTTCTAACAAAAAAGATTGTCATGAAAAGGAACAGACTACCAGAAAACTTTGTTATGGTACCCAGTGGATACATTCAAAAATAGACTGGACAAATTTATATAAAATAATAATAATAATAACCCACAACTAGTTTCATTTATTTATTTAACACTTTATTGTACACAAAAGATTACAGATAAATAAACATAATATTACAGTAAGAGGTGAGCTTAGCTCAGTGTTTGAGTTCCCTTCCAGCAAATCTAGAGCAATAGAGGAGACGATGATGCCATAGAGGGCAAGATAGGTGTACATCTTTAATAACATACAAAAGATAAATATAAATAGATCCGTATACATATTTACATCCTAGTATTTATATAAAAATTACATAAACATAACATACATAATATCAATTCATGAATAATATATATATTAGTTTCAGGAATACTAGTACTTTCTCATTCATAATATTAGTAAGGATTAAATAACTTACGATATTAGTGCTCAGCATCCGCTGAAAGATCTTCTCACTGCGGAGACAGCTCTTCGCCAATTTGTAGCTGTTGTGAAGTCTCGCACAGCATATGTAACAAACTAGCATTGGTCTCCTGTCGTCTGTTACAAACTGAAATGCAATAGCAGTGTTATTGAACTTTGAAAGTCGACTGAACGCTGTCGCCCAAAATACAAGCTATAGCTTAGTTTGGGCATCAGTAGCAGTACTTTTTGTTTCAAACATGTTCTAGTGTCATAGCTTATGCAAACATTGTTGTGATTAATTTGAGTATACTTCTTATTTATTTAATGGCAACTGAGTCTCCTTGCGGTGACTATTTCTGCCAGTGTCAAGTGTGGAGTATAATAAAAATTGTTAGCGTCTAATTTGAGTATATATAAATGTTTTTTATTCATTAATTTTATTATTTTATTGATAGGCAAATAGCTATTCATGTCTACCCAACAGATTCCACTGATGAGATGTCTCTGTACAATTCAATGATTTGTCATAGATGATGACATAGACGACCAGATGGCGGAGTGGGTAGAGTACCTGCCTGCGACGCCGAGGTCACGGGTTCGATTCCCCCTTAAGACAAATCTTTGTGTGCATGAACATGGAGGTTTGTCATAAAGTGCCTACACACAGTGCCGGCGGCAGGGCCGCCGGGCAAGCCGCCGTGCACCCGGCGGCATACAAAACCGCCGGCTTTGCCGCACAAAGGAGCCGCCGGCATGGCCGCCGGGCTGAGCCGGCGGGTTACGCGGCTTGCCGGCGTCAGTTCGTTCCTGTACAAAATATGCACTTCACTAGCGTTCTATCTGACTGTCTCAACCGGAATGATGCGTCGCGGCTTTTCGCGGCTTGTGCCGGCGCGGCGGCTCGTATTGCCGGCGGCAAAGCCGCTCGGCATAAGGCCGGCGGTATTGCCGCCGGCACTGTGTGTAGTAGTCTTTAGTCTGGGTGTTTCTATGTATAATAAGTATGTATTTACAAAAGAAAAGTATATATGTATTAATATCAGTTATTCTAATACCCAAAATACAAGCTCTGCTTAGTTTGGGACTAGATGGCGTTGTGTGTAAGTTGTGAGTTATTTATTATTATTATTATTTAATGCTCACCGGTATTTTAGTTAGCACTTCATACATTTCCTGAAGGCACTTATGCACTATCAACCGCATTGGAATATCGTTTGCCAGACATATTCTACACACTGCTAACTTATCCATTTTTGTAGGCCAAGCACAGAATGATGATGGGCTCTATCTATAATCATTAAATAGAGTGGAAAAACTTAATTCTTTTATGATTACGCTACTCTGTCTGTGCTTAATTTTCATAAAAGAATTAAGAGAAAATAGTGAATAAATAAATTAATAAAAATGCGATACAATGCGACACAAGGATAATGTATTTTTTTTTTTTTTTTTATGGCAATCAGCCGATACTATCAGCAAATTCTGCCAGTGTCATGTAATGGCTACACATGGGATTTTGAGACTAATAACACAGTATAAATATGTACAAACAGTACGGAAACTGCCTACAAACGTGCGAAACGGCACGCACACATAAACATGCACACCGACGAGACCCCTAAGCGGCACTCGCTACTGAGAACACCGCGAAAACCGCTATATTAACACAGTATAAATATGTACAAACAGCAAATATTATTAACACAGTATAAATATGTACAAACAGTACGGAAACTGCCTACAAACGTGCGAAACGGCACGCACACATAAACATGCACACCAACGAGACCCCTAAGCGGCACTCGCTACTGAGAACACCGCGAAAACCGCTTAGGCATCTCGTCGGTGTGCATGTTTATGTGTGCGTGCCGTTTCGCACGTTTGTAGGCAGTTTCCGTACTGTTTGTACATATTTATACTGTGCTAATAATATTTATTTTTCCAAAAAAAGTCATAGTAGATACATTTGGCGTCCAGTGATGATTGGATCTAGAACAACACAAATATAATTGTTAGTAAATAAACTATAAAATAACATGAACAGTACAGACACAGTATACAATACATATTATAATTTTATATTGTTAACTGAAATAAATTTAATAAAAGCATTAATCATCTGGGGGTCTGGAAAAAAGGAAAGGAGGTGACGGACATTAACAGGTTTATGGATTTTTAATTTAGAAATGACTTGATCAAAAGTGAAAGCGCGGTTCAACCGACAATCAAGGAAGATATGATCAAGGGTCCCATCCGCGAGACCACACTCACACAATGAATTGTCCCGGACTCTAATTTATTTAAAAAAACAGGAGTGCAGCAATGACCGATCCGTATTCTACACAGCACTGAAGTAACCGTTTTTGGAACTTTCTTATATTTATAAAACCAAGGTTTAACTGGGACTTCAGGCTGGATTGATGCATATAAACGACCCTTCGTTTTACTCAACTCCAACCATGCTGCCTGCCAAGACTTATGTAAATCAGCTTTCGCGGAATGTAGAAGGTCGTACACTTGGACGGAGTAATGTTTGCGGTCAGCAGTGTCGCTGCCAACAGCAGCCTTGGCTGCGGCATCCGCGCACTCATTACCCCTAATGCCCATATGAGACGGAATCCAAACCAACACTACATCAACATTTCTCAAGTGGCAGTTATATAAACACTGTTTCAGTTTTGAAATAAAATAGGGCTACGCAATTTGTCAGAGAAAGGACTCTTCATGATAGCTTCTAAAGCACTTTTGGAATCGGAAAAAATAACTGCCTTTGTGATGTTACTGTGGGATTCAATATACAAGCTGGCCTCAAGAATACCAATGCATTCGCCCATAAACACAGACGTTTCTGGAGGACACTGGAACTGAAGAAAGATCTGTGAGCTGGGACAATATACAGCAATTCCAGTTTTACCCTGTGAAGATAGTTTAGAAGCATCAGTGAAGAACCTGAAGTAAAGGCCATTTCTCGTTCATGATCGCACTAAATTGATCATTTGCATGATGTGAGGAGCAATCTATGTTTATGTGAGGGATAAAATTTAGACAAAAGTTTATTATATTAAGAGCTTGACTGTACTACGGAAGTTTTCTGAGCTGTTCTACAGGAGAATTTTCTTCTAATGAATTAATTTTACTTAATGAATTTAATATTAATGGTAGTTCTTTATGTCTCCAATATCTGTGTTGGTTCCAAAGGTCTTTCAGGCAATTAAGCTTTGACAGTAGCTCATGATTACGAAGCAAGTATGTTTTAAAAAGAAATCTGTCTGCCAAATACTGCCTACCGAGAAGAAGAGGAGGGTCTCCACTCTCAACCTGCAACGCATTAATTGGTGTGGATCTCATACAACCAAGAACGATACGCAGAGATTTGGACTGAATTACTTCAAGCTTCTTCAAAGCGACCTTACTACATGGCTCAAGCAAAAAAGTGCCATAGTCTAACCGACTCCTGATTGTGGCATTGTAAATGAGTTTGAGAGAAAACGGATGGGCTCCCCACCAAACACCAGCTAGAGCTCGCAACATATTAATGTTTCTATAAAAACATGGAATAGTAGGGAAGTGGTATATTTCAACTGGAAGAGAATTATAAAAGCAAAACACACGCTCTGGGCGGATCTGACCATCAAAAGTTAGTATGACAGTGGAAGTGGGCTTCCACTCAGTGTTACCATCTTGCGAAACCTTGCGGTTTAGGCGTCTGACTTTGATAATTGAACCACCATTGGGAACTGTGAGGTTCTCTAGAATTTCAGTATCAGTCCAGTCATTAGGAACACCCTTAACAACTCCCATCCTAGTAATATTATAAGTGGGGATAGAACAAGAAAAACCTTTATCCTGAATCAGTTTATTTCCCAAGAAAACATTAGCATCTTCAGGAGCTTTGAATTCAACCGAAATGCGGTTTCTACCAACTTTTTTAACTCCATCAGGCAGAACATTTTTGACGTTTAATTGCAACATTAGTTGGCCAAACTTGAGAGGGTGAAATGTTGTGCCTGACGCCGGGTTGGATTCCGCGACTGATACATGTACTAAAAATGGGGCAATATCCAAGGCGGAATATCTTGAACGGCTGAATCGGGTGGGCACATCGGGTTTAAGTTGTTTAGGTGTAGATGGAACACCATCATCGTTGTCGATTGGACCACGCTTTCTACTTACTGATTCTATTTGTTCAAAATTGGATAATGAGGAAGTCAAGACAGGGGAATATGTAAATACGTCAGGGGAAACATCGGACTGGTTGGTGACATGGTTTGGATCTGGCGGGCGGCCAAGAGGCTGTTCGTCAACCTCCATGGTCGCCCGGCATAGACCGCGTGGAAGCAAAGTTAAGTAATTGACTTACCAATGCAAAGTTAACACACAAACAACACACACAAAAAATAAACGTAAACAAACAGTTAATTAACACCAAAAATCACACCAATTTAAACTTTTCAAGCTCAAAAAAGTGAGAAAAATTCTACCACATTTCATCATAAACACTTACCTACCGGCGAATCCAAAAGATAATGTAAAAAAAATACGACCAAAATACGACAGTACTGATACTGACAGCTTGTCAACAAAAGATATTGACGGTATGTACTAGGACATGACTAGGACTGATTATAGTTTTTTTTATTATTAATTTTAATTATTTTACAACTTTAGTTACATTATAATAAACTAGCTATTTTCAATTAGATTATTTACAATTTTTTATAAAGAGTCAAAAAATTCCTTCGCATTGATATCAAAGCAGCTAACGTACCGTATCGGTATTAAAATAGTTACCAACGGTTATCAGGTATTAGTATGAAACTATGAAGTAACTACGGAATCACTGCGTCCCCGCGTCAACGTAGTTTGAAAACCGAACCCACATCATATCTGATAACTAAATAACTGACAACCAAAACCAACTGAATCCACGCAACCGATCAAAACTAAGTAACTTATCTATCTCTCTCTTATAAGTGATAAAATCGCATACATAAAAGAAAAGGGGCGAGAGCGGCGCAAACCATTCAAGGTTATTGTTATAAGCCAAAGACGACCTTATATCTACTGCGCTACGGCTTAATCAAACTGTAAACGAGTGCGGTCGCTCTCGCTATCTTAGCTTAAAACGTTTGTAAACGCTATAGCTAGAATAACTGTAGTCACTGTACCTAAAATACCGGTATTCGGCAACGGTTGTCTATACCGGTATTGTATCACCATACCGGTGTAATACCGGTTACCAAAAATATCTAATAACGCCCATGACTAATGTTTATTCTTTGAGCCAAATAAAAACCAGCCCCATGGTAAAATAAATAACATTAATATTCATTGCAAATTTCCATTTTAGGTATTTCTTCTTCCTTATTTTTATTTCTTGTTCATAAGGTGAAGAAGTTATAGAAAAGTCTGAGAATATGGAAAATGGAACCTGTTGCCCTAGAAAAAGACTTGTAAGCGGTTTCTTTCAAAAGTTTACAACTAGCCATTATACGTCGCACGCCGAATGATGATCCCTATGACAGTTCGTTAGCGCTTAACATTGTACCGACGTCCTGTCAATCAAATCCTTTAGAGGTCCATTAAAAAGTCGAAAAAATCATAATTGTGTACATTTGTAAATTATAATAATGAATATTAAGAAATTATTACGTAATGTTCAGAAATAATGGAGAAAAACTCAATGCAAATGTACATGGTACGTGCTGCAAAAGTTACGTCGCCGCGTCGTCTAGCTGTTATCGACTGAGAAGGGACACATCGATAAACCAAATATCGATAATTTGTTGGAAAAATTAAACAAATGCTTTGAGTTTGTATTTTATTTATATCAAGCTGAATCTGATACAGGGTCAAGCGGATCTTCAAAATCTGAGTCTGAACTGCAGCTATCCGTGACGTTTATTATTAACGGTTGGTCAATGATATTGTCGTATTCTACATCTCGATCCCAGTCTTGTACGCAAATTTTCTTTGTTCTTTCGACCACTTTTCGCCAATCGTCAGCTGTCAAAATTAAAGTATAGTAAAATAAAATATAATAAGGCTGTTACTTTTTTATCTAGTGTTTTATGTCCATCAATGCGCGTAATCTTTTTTTCAAAATAAATAAATATTGCTTATTATGTTGAATGACCTGGCTGAATGACATGACATTTGCCTAAAAAACTGTATTTTATCGAAATTGATTCGCATAACTAGTACAACTGTCAATTGAAACGTCATAGCAGCGTTGCCAGATGTACGATTTAAATCGTATTCATACGATTTTTTGCCCGTTTTACTAATGTACGACCGAATCATCGAAATCGTACACGATTTGTACGATTTTTTAAAGATTTTGAATGACCGGTTCTATGCCCATATTTTCGAACGGTGGTCCTAGAAAAGTCAGCTACACCACGTCAGTCATGCATGATCAATCAATCAAACCTTGCGGAACAAACCAAAAAGACACCAAACAAATGTTATTGGCCCATCACTATTCACCGAGTACTCCCATTAGTAGTCGGGGATTACATTACCCTTTTATTATCGCGGCAGTTCATTCAATAGTTCAGTTATTATCCAACCGATACTCAATAACGAAACTTTAAATGGTCTATTACTATCAAAATAGCATGTTAAGCGTTTCGGGTGCTGTGAAAATTATGAACCAGCACCTGAAACGCTCAATTTGATGACCAGTAAAAATTTGTATAAGACGTAGCTAATTTTATTAATAAACTTTCTTACCTAAACATACGTACGATTTTTTTATTCACCTCTCCCTAAGAAATACGATTTTTTTCCATACCAGCGTACGATCCCTCGTCAAAAACATCTGGCAACACTGCGTCATAGGGATCATCATTCGGCGTGAGAACTATAGTAGCCATTCATCTTATTTTCTTTTAATCCGTAGAGCGGTTTTCCATTTTATACTTAATGCACGATACTTGGGTGATGTATGCGTGTTCTTTTCTTTGCATTGATACACTAAACAACCATTCATTTATAATAATTAAATTACTTTTCTTTCAATTTAATAATGAACTTTGTTTACCAAACAATACTAACTGAGTGACGTTTGACGTTTAGTACAGCGCCATGACATGACCTTCATCCAAGGCCATGACATATTTCCTAAGGTCCGAATCGCATATTATCCGATTTCATAAGCACTGTGAGGCACTGTGTGTGAGCGACTTTAGCCAAAGCAAAAGGCGAATGACTTTTAGCGCGCTAATATCGATGTTGTTAGCAATACGGACCTTAGCGATTGTCTTAACTCAAGAATGTTCTACCTTTGAAATTAAACCAAGTAAACAGTTATTTGTCATACTAACTTTGGTCCCTCATTTCATCAAGTTGGCGACGTAAATTTAGGATTTACAGATTTTGCCATGCTAAAGACTCATGCTAAATTTCAAGATTCTAAATAGATGGGCTATACATTTGTCAGGGTCTATTGTAATTACACTTTTGAATATGTAAATTTTGAAACTTATGTTCTTTACAGCATAAAGGAACCGTTGATCAAGGTATATGATATTAATTTCAGCACTGTAGCTTTACGCGTTTCGGCGTAAGAGGGTTGGGACAGACGGACAAACGAGTGATCCTATAAGGATTCCGCTTTTTCCTCTTGAGGTACGGAACCCTAAAAAGAATCTTGATGTCAAATATCCAGTTCATTGAGAGGGAAAAAAATCTAAATCTATGTGTGGCACTAAATATTTTATTATTTGAATCATTGGATACTCCAAAAAAAAAAATTAAACCTCGAAATCTTTCATTACCGTGTTTGTCCACACTTCACCTTGTTGTGTATTATTCCTCATTGATAAAAATCTATTGGCTATTTTTATTAAAACCTAGTTTTATTTGATACATGAATAGTTAAAGTATTGTTACCGAATACATTTATTCAAATATTTAAACAATACAACGAATGGTTAATAAAAAATCATTTGTCCCAGAACTACCATTCATCGCCGTGTCCTAATCATGTTCGAGGATATTGTTTTAATTACGACTTGCGTCCCCCCTCCCTGTATGCTAAACGTTGCATATTAGTGCCGCCTAAGTGCTCGACGTGGAAGGACGTACACACGTGCCTGCGTTTTCCCGCCATAAATGTAAATATTCATTTTTTTTGTTACTGGACATTTTTTCTTTCATCGCCGTGGATAAGTATAACTCATATTTGAATAAGTTTGTCTTCATGAGTAAGCAATCGATAGAACACCATTTGTTATATATGTTAATTTGTGAAGTGTTTATTTCTTCGAATAGTTAATAGATTTTTTGTTATTTATATTTTTTGCCTTGATTTTCATCGCCGTGCTTTCATTGCCGTGGTTTTCGTGGCCTAAATTTGCTATGGCAATGAAAAAAAATACACGGAAATGAAAAAAAATTCTTTGCCATGCTTTGTAAAACAATTTAGTTTCATTGCCGTGGCCAGGTATTTCATTTCCGTGACTTATGTTTTCATTGCCATGGTATGATTGGTCAAAGAAAACATCTTTTCAGTACAAAACTCGTCAAGTTAACTCTAGACTCTCTCTCTCTTTATCTGGTCTCTCTTCAGACTTGATGAGTTTTTTACTGTACAGTCAACTACAAAAAGATGTTTTCATGTTAACCTTACAAAATGATGTAACATTTGGTAAAATAAATTTCACAATATACGTTTTCTGAAGAGACTATTTTGTTTTGCCAAAAATATATCTGATCATGCCTGTCTCCGAGAGGGAAAGGCAAACCCAGACAGATTTTGTATGGGAGTAAGATTTGGATAGATATTACAAAAGGAAGAATGGGAGTATGTATAAGAAAAGAAAGACTGTAGTATTATAGTTTCTAAGTAGTGTTGCGAGTGTAATTCAACAGTCTTTGTTTACGTGACGTACACAACGATATTCTACGTCCGGCGCACCCTGGGCATTTCGCGAGTTCACCAAAGCGAATTGGCTAATTCTTTCACCACGATGGCAAGTCAAAATAAAATTTGACTCAGCCATCGACACGACGAAAAAGAAGAGTCATTCTTTTTTTGTAATATCTCCTTACCCAAATTTTACTCCCATACAAGTGTTGGAATCAAGACCTCTTATGAACAATCATTATGATTCTATCTATCTGTCATCTCAATAGATATTTTTTTTTTATTTCCGTGGATAGATTCTTTCATTGCCATGGCACAGTTCTTTCATTGCCGTGGACGCTTGTTTCATTGCCGTGCTCGCATGTTTCATCGCCGTGGCACAGAAATTTTGAATCCTGATATCTCGTTAGTTTTTTAAGTTATCTGCTAGACATTAAGCAAGAATATCTACATTATCAAAAACTTTAATAAAAGCGTTTTGTTTTATTAAAAAACCTTAAGATAAAAAAAAACACGCATATGAAGATTTTATAGGACCTGTTGAAATTCACTCTACACGGTACCGAGTGTAATTCAACAGTCTTTGTTTACGTGACTTACACAACGATATTCTACGTCCGGCGCACCCTGGGCATTTCGCGAGTTCACCAAAGCGAATTGGCTAATTCTTTCACCACGATGGCAAGTCAAAATAAAATTTGACTCAGCCATCGACACGACGAAAAAGAAGAGTCATTCTTTTTTTGTAATATCTCCTTACCCAAATTTTACTCCCATACAAGTGTTGGAATCAAGACCTCTTATGAACAATCATTATGATTGTTTTTGATTATGTCTTTAGTAGTCTTTGGAGCCAACCGTTACAGCGATAGGGACAGAAAATATCATTGTATTTCTCTTTCTAACTTGAAAGATTTTCATAGCGCCTTTTCATGTATGAGGGAAAGAGACGGTATGTGTGATTTGGTCTATTGGTTTCTCTGTCTATGTCCTCGTGTGACAAATTTGACGATTTGATTGGACATGCATTTTTGCCGCTTTTTTTTTTTTAAATTTAACGGCCCTGCATTGAATAACAGTTCTTTGTGTCAACTCAACGCCACTCACTCAACGGATGTTCACACTGTTCACTTTAGTATTACATTATCTTTGGTTCACTTCACACTGTTCACTTGCTAAGAAAGTACGCTTCCGTTATTGTACTGTACTTGTGTTTATATTTTCAATTATTGCTGCTCCTTGTGTTGTTATTTGCTACCACAAATTAGTTTACCTACCTTAACATTCAATAGAAATGAATACCCAAACAGTGTGTAGAATGTGTAACGCGGAAGGTGTAAAACTATATTGTATTAATAATACATACAAACAAGAAATTTATGAAAATGAAACTGGTACTTCGGTAAGTTGTAACTCACATGTTATATCTTGACTTTGCATCTGCAAGTTAACTGAAGCATTTACTAAAATTGCAGTTTTGTGTAGACCATTCATTGTACATCAGAAAATAACATTGTTACAAACAGCCCCACTTCACCCGTAATGTTAAGGTCCCATGGTCAGAATAAGGCCTATTGCCATATATCAGACGTAGCTCTAAGACTCCATGCTGTTACTACAATTTTCCTGTATAAAACAAATCTCAATTAATATTTACCCAACCCATGGATTTATTGAGTTAGTTGTAGAAACTTCCACTGGACTAATGTCAAACAGAATGTCATTGTTGGTCTGCAGACAATATTAATATGTGACAATAAAATGTGTGTTTAATAGTACCTAATTGAGGACTGCAAACCATCGCTAGCATGTATGACATGCTGTGACAGACTTGAGCAGAAAGAGACTGTACTTAAAATGATGGTTAGCAATAATGAGGTGAGTAACATGATATTCATTGCTACTTATTTAACTGTTGATTATTTCCATAGATGTATTAGACAACCGGATGGCGGAGTGGGTAGTGTACCTGCCTGCAATGCTGAGGTTTGATTCCCGCTTAAGACAAATCTTTGTGTGCATGAAAATGAGGGTTTGTCTTAGTCTGGGTGTTTCAGTGTTTCTATGTATAATAAGTATGCATTTACAAAAGAAAAGTATATGTGTATTAGTATTAGTTATTCTAGTACCCATAGTCCAAGCTTTGCTTAGTTTGGAACTAGATGACATTATGTGTAAGTTGTGAGATATTTATTTATTAAATAAAGTTAAAAAAATAAAGAGGGATAACCCTCTTTATTTTTTTAACTTTATTTTATATTTTAAATATGATTTATATAGAAATACAAAAAATGTTTGAAAATATAAAAAACTGTCCCACCAACATCAGGTCCAGGGACTATTATTATTATTATTATGTTGTTTACAAAACAAGGTCTTCAAATCAATTTAAATGTTGTTGGCAGAACTTAATCATGAATATGGCTGCAATACCTCCGGAAGAACATGGCAACAACACATGTGTAGTACAGAGGGATGGGCACCAATGTATAAGCATGAAGCCTGAACAGATGAGTGAAGTTGATGTGAAAGAAGAAAATACATTAACTGGTATGTATTGTAAGCAATTATTATAATTGTTTTCAACGGGGTTTGAAATGATAATTATCATTGATAAATATACGTTGATTATTATAACATCACACTTATATTGAGCGTGTTCAGAGAAAATTCCTCAGAATCCTCAATTATCGTCAAAGCCCAGGTCGGTCACAATTGGATTATCAGGGCAGACTTGGCAAGTATAAGGTCCTGAAACTTGACACCAGACGCATATATTTTGATTTAGTTTATTTATACAAAATAATTCATAACATTATTGACTCACCAGAATTGCTGTCTCAAATTAGTTATTAAATTCAGTCCCCGTAGGTCCAACGACACTAACCTGTTTGCGTTACAAATATATAAAAATATTATAATATTTCATATTATAATCCCCTTACAAGAATGGCTCGACAGTATGATGATTTAGTAAAAATTAACAAAAGCCTAGATATTTTCGAACAACACTTTGATAAGTTTATACATAATTTAAAAGACATTTCCCATGTAAGTATTGGTTTGGGTGCGTTAGTCCCTCCTGTAAATCTGAGGCATCCAAACAAAAAAATAATAATCATGTTGAATTGTTATTATTTTTAGTAGTTAGAGCTTTTTGATCTTTCAATACTGATTTTGCTGTGTGCACTGTGTTATGTTACGATTCAGATCTGAACTGTACATTATCTATTTTTAAAGTTACCATGATTGTAATGTGTTTAGTGCGCCTAATAAATAAATAAATAAATATTATTTATTTATTGAAAGGTGTAGAGATGTGTATAACACCCACACTTCACCACCTATGCTTAGGTCCCACGGTATAGAGGGTGAGCCTATTGTCATCCACTGGATACAATTCCTACTCGATGAAGCTATTGTGAATTTCCTGATGGAAAGTTAAGCATTTTTCGACCTGAAAATCAAACCCTACTTTAAAATAAATGTAAACTTAAACTAACTTGTGTGATTAATTATATATTTTATTGCATTGATTTGCCTTGACTAATAATATATACTAAATACTATTAGTGATATATGTTTGCTGTGTATATTATTATATTATATTTTGTATAATTATGTAAGAGTGATATGGAGTGAATAATCACAATACCAATTATGACAACAATTGATAGCTAAAATCTATAATGCAGAAGGCAGGTATTTAGGCAAACATGCATATTGAAGATATCATCTCGAAGTTGGAAGAGCTAAAAAAAAAATCCTAATCATAGTAATTTCCATGAATATTCTATTAGGAGGTAAGCTGAGAGTACTGCAGTGATCAAAGTTGGCTTTGTGCCGACCTGGAGAGACTCGGCGGTAACTCTAATTAACTCTAATAAACTCTAATTAAATTAAATTAAATTAAATTAAAAAAAGATGGTATTAATGATAAATATTTATGTAATGTAATAATAATATAATAATAATAATTTTAAAAATGTAGAATTTTATACTTTTATATTTTTAAATGTACTTTACTTTTATAATTTATATTTAAACATATAAAAAATGAGAAAAAGGATTAAATGAGAGAATAATTTTAATAATATGCAATTTGTATGGATCTTGGATCTGAAATAAAGACATTTTATTTATTTTATTTATTTATTTCTAATGCGTTTACGTATTTAAGTGACACTCACGGTTCTACAAGTTGGCTTGACCATTGTTTAGTTACTACCACTGGATTTAGTTTCATTAATGATATTTATATATCGAAATTAAAGGAGTGCCGCAAAGGGAACATGAAAATCTTTTTGATGTCGTTGGCAAAATCGCTTCCAAGGTTCAGTATCCCATTACGAAGCACAACATAAATTGTGTCGTGAGAGTTCCGTCTAAGGAAAACAGAGTCAAGCCAATTATACTGTCTTTTTTGAATAGGTACGTTAAGGAAGACTTTGTAGCTGCAGCACGTGACTATAAAACCCTTTGTCCAGCTGATATTAATCTTGAAGGAACTAGCCGGATTTATGTTAATGATCACCTTACTATCCAAAATAAGATTTTACTAACCAAGGCAAAAAAGTTAGCAAAGGAAAACGACTATCAATTTGTTTGGGTCAAAAATTCCAAAATCTTTGTCCGAAAAGACTTAACATCAAAATCTTTTCCTATAAAAAACGAGAAAGATCTCACCAAAATCCACTAATGTTTGCTCTACTATATTTATACTTCAGTTATTTAAAGAATCTGAAAAACAAATATTTTATAATCGCATGTTGTTTGCTGGTGTTCCTTTGTGTGTTACTCTACCCAAGACCACTATTTATTAAAATGATTTCTTATCTGTCAACTAACCAACATCTTGTTATGACTACTATATTTGTCAATTTGTCAAAGATTATTGTTTATATGCTGCATGCTGTTTTTGAGTGGCTCGTACCTTCTGTTTTAGATAAAATGACGCGCTGTGTCCTATTTGCCTATGTTACAACTTGCTTATTTGCACATTTATGGATTGTATTACTGGTTACTAATGCTTAATTTCTACTATCAAAATTGTAGGGGGCTCCGCACCAAGACTTCTTCTTTCTACCGTAACCTTTGTATGTGTAATCATGACATTATCTTGCTGACTGAGACTTGGTTGGTTGAGAGTATCGGTGATAGCGAACTATTTGATCACCGATATGTGGTGTTCCGCCGTGATCGAGATTATACCCTCACAGACCAATCTAAGGGAGGTGGGGTACTAATCGCCGTTCTACGTCATCTATATGTTGAGCATAACCTAGATTGGAGGTCAAGTGCTGAGGATATTTGGGTAACGCTAATATCCCGCAACTTGCAAAATGAAGTTATTAAAGTGCATATCTGCATGTTATATTTATGTCAGTATTAAAGAAAAATTCAGATACTTTAAAAAATATAAAACTTATAATAATAGGTCTGATGGAATCACTTTTAACTTACTTCGTGACAGATTAAAGAGGATGGAAGATACATGTTACAAAAATTATATTATGAGTATTGAAATGTCTATAACCGAAAACCCTAAGCGTTTTTGGTCATATATTAAGGACAAACGAGGTAACAGCAACTACCCAGCACTTATGACCTATGTCGATTTGCATAGTGATACTGGACCAGGCATTAGTGAGCTATTCTAGGATTATTTTGCATCCAATTTTAATAACAATACTTCTATGCCACCGCACTCTGCCATGTTAACCAGTAGCCAAGTCTGTGACATTTCCACTTTTCAGGTCAAAAAGGAACAGGTCCATGAGCTTTTAAAGACACTGGACCCATGCAAGTCTGCCGGTCCCGACCTAATACCAGCTACTTTTTTGATTGCTTGTGCTAAAGCCTATCACTATGCTTTTCCAACGGTCATTGAATGAAGGTGTTGTGCCAAATGTGTGGAAATCAGCTTTCGTTACACCTATTCACAAGAGTGGGTCGAGGACCGCAGTTTCAAATTATAGGCCTATATCGAAATTATGTTTACTTGCGAAGGTTCTCGAGCGTGTAGTTTACAATCAAATTTATGATTCAATAAAATCTGTGTTTATACCCGAACAACACGGCTTTTTGAGGGGTAGGTCGACTGCTTCCAATCTGCTGGTATTCAATGAGTACCTAACCAGTAATATGGATAGTGGCGACCAGGTTGACGTGGTCTATACCGATTATAGTAAAGCCTTTGATCGTATAGACCACCAAATCCTCCTTTCAAAACTTCTAGATCTTGGTATTCACGGTGGTCTCCATAGGTGGTTCTCGTCATATCTCCTGAACAGGTCTCAGGCTGTAGTGTTGAGTGGCTACGTTTCGTCATGGGTCAAAATCCCCTCAGGAGTCCCACAAGGTTCTTTGTTGGGCCCCCTGCTTTTTGTTATTTTCATCAATGACATTGGCTCCTGTTTTTTAAACTCAATGTTTTTGTTATTTGCTGATGACATGAAAATATTTCGTACAGTTAATAATGCTCAAGATGCTAACTTAATGCAGGATGACCTCCAACGTCTTGATTTATATTGTCACTACAACAAACTAGATTTGAATGCATCTAAATGTTTTACTATGAGTTTTACACGTAAGCGCCATATACAGGGTGGATGCGACATAGCGACATTTATTGAAACCACAGCTTCTATACATGACCAGTATGCATTTCCACCGGATAAAAAATTCTCTGGCGAAAAAAAAAATCCACGTCTTCCGAACAAATTGCACGATCGCAATGTTCAAATTGTTCGGAGAACGTGATTTTTTTTTTTTCGCCAGAGAATTTTTATCCGGTGGAAATTGATACTTACCATGTATAGAAGCTGTGGTTTCAATAAATGTCGCTATGTCGCATCCACCCCGTATATAAATTCGACTACTTAATCAAAAACCATAAACTGGAGAGGAAAACTGTTGCAAGAGATTTGGGAGTAGTGCATGATAGCAAGTTGTTATTTGATCACCATGTTAACCATGTGGTCAACAAAGCTTTTAGGGCTTTAGGTTTCTTGATTCGCTGTTCCAGGGACTTCAGAAATATGAAAACCATCAAAATACTGTATTGTTCCTATGTACGAAGTCACCTAGAATATGCTTCTCAGATCTGGAACCCACGATATGCTTGCTACTCGAATGATATCGAGATGATTCAAAGAAAATTCATTCGATACTTAGGTTTTAAATTTAAATTGTTCCATCTAACTGATCTCACCTATGAGCAGCGTTGTGTTAAATTGCATATTCTTCCTTTGCATAAAAGACGAAACATTTCGGACATAACTTTTCTTCTCAATATTGCCCAGGGTATGATTGACTGTCCTGAGCTTCTCTCAAAGATTAAGTTGCGAATACCACAAAGAAATTTACGCAAAAATCTCTTGTTATACAGACCTCCGAGCCGCTCAAACTTTAGAATAAATAGCTTTATGCCTAGAGTGTTTTGTGAATTTAACAAATTGAATGTTGACAGTCATTTTGATTTCTTTACTACTAGTAAACATTCTGCTAGAACCCATCTAACGAATTACTTTGTTAAAAATGTATAGATTTGTAATTACTAAATTTAATTTTAGATACTGTTGTGTGTATTTTTTGTAGGCATGTGAAACCTTTTTTTATTTTTTTTTTAATATTAAGTTTTAAGGTGTCAGTTGGGTACTCTTTTCTTTTAACAACTATAAATAGTGATTTAATTTAAAATTTTGTAATGTTACCATTATGTTGCTGACTGTATGTGGAAGCTTGTAATTGGCGTTTGCTGACCTATTTTGTTCAATTATTTGTGTGTGGCTGTTAGCTCCCCTAATAAAAAAAAAAAAAAAAAATCTTACCTATGTGTACTCCTTAGGTCACTTTCCCCCAGTCATTGAATGTAATATAGATATTATTATACCTAAAATAGAAAAATGTTGTAGTTAAGTTAATAAAGTAATTTGGGGCACTAGATATAAAGAACAAATCGATGATTACGCAAATTTATGTAACAAGCAGCCAGGCATACTGTCAGTCGTTCTACACCGCTCAATTATGGTACAAGTACCTACACTAAGAGTGCTTATAACACTCTTCGTGTACAGTATAATAACCAGGGCTCGGAATTAGGTAGAGTTTTTCATGTATATAATTAAAATTTCATACAGCGAAAGAATAAAGTGGATATGCCTCAATTCCCGAGATTAATTTTAAAGAGCAGAAAAAATCCCATGATTTTTTAAATAAAAAGTTATTTACTTTTTTAAACAATTTAAACTACTGCACGCGCGACTAAATATTTTAATTCTCACAAAATTTATACAGTAATGTCGGAAGCGAACACTTCAAATCTTACTGGTAATGAATCGGACAAGGAAAATGATTCTGATGGGCCGTTTGAATAAGCAAAACCTCACGAGTCTAGGCTAGATGCAAAAGTATTTGCTCGTATTTATAAAAAAGGCGAAATATGCGTATGGGAATTTACTACAGACTTTTAACAATTTGTATTGTGAATTAATGTAAACTAATAAAAAAAATATGTTAATTATCTTTGTTTTATTTGTTTATCTCTGAGGTTTTTATTATTCGTAATATTGTTGGCCACACGGGATTGTCCATTAAAAATCCCGGGAAGGTCCATATTAATATCAACATTTCGATGCAAGTACATAAAAAACTCTACCTAATTCCGAGCCCTGATAATAACCCATTCCGGGCTATGCTCAACTTGCCCTAGCGGTGTAGTGCGTCTGGGATGTTTGCTGAGAACAGAGTTACAGATTTCCATGGACTAATAAGGAAACTCAGGGCTTCTTTCTATAAAAGAAGTAGCAAGAGCGGTGACAGTGTAGTGGCTACCGTGTTTCATTCAGTGTACTTATTAAGACCATCTATATCATGATCTCATATGCAATCTGTGAAATTTTAGAATTAAGTTGTTAGTTTGTAATTTTAATATGGGTAGTTATGTCTGAAATAAATGTTTATTATTATTATTATAGAGATAAGCAGACACCCGAACTTCAATCGTGATACTGGTTGGGCTCTTTCCAATAACTGGAAACTGGTAATACAAAGAGAAGGACGTATGAGTGAGGGTGTGACAATCAGGGCCGTGCAGTGAGCTCTTTTCACACCACGACACTCACTGTCAACCCACTGCACAAACAGTGATGACGACGGGCCGCACTGTACGTCATCAACAACAGAGCATCTTCTATTATCAAATACCACAGGATGGTCATCGGCGTTGCGGTAGGCCCAGAAAGCGCTGGAGGGATGATTTGGACTCGTTTCAAAGGGATTGGACAAACAGAACCAAAGACAGAAAATTATGGTCGTGTATGGGGGAAACCTTTGCTCAGCAGTGGGCCATCATGGGTTAGAAATAAAATAAAAATATATATCCGCCGCACCTATAACCTACTAAGCTATTTTGCGAAAAAAATGTATACTTTCAAGTTATTATGCGAAATAACATTATGCCTAGTAAGCTATCATGCGAAAAAACATTATGTCGAGTGATGATTATGTCAAATCAAATAGTATGTGACCAAGTGACAATTATGCCAATTGACTATAATGCCAAAATAAATTATGCTTAACGTGCTATGACAAATTAAATTATGCCATAAAATATTATGCAAAAGAAGGAATCCCGATTCCCGATACCGAAACATGACAGGTGGAATATCGGAGTGCTCTACCGCACCCTTCTGGGTAGGTGTGGTGTTAAGTTTTCATCACAAGTTGCCGTGGCATCGACCGTGTCGATATAAAATAGGTCTAATATCTGATCCACAAAAATAAAAAAATAATGTGGTATGTCGTTATTATTTCAATTTTTTTTTTTCACTTTAATTAAACTGATTGCACCCGCGATCATTTGATGTTGCACCCGCAATTCGGTTTAAAGTGAATAATTAATTTTAGATTTTTGTTTCACTTTCAGTTTTTATTTTATGTACTTAATTACTGTAACAACTTACGAAACATTATGATATTATATATTTAGGGCAAGTTTATAAGGTGCCGGATAGTTTTTTATCTGACCCATAAAATATAACCCGACCGAAATTGAGTAGCAACATCTTACACTTAAAATAAGAACACAGTTATGTGTTTTATAATGCTTATTCTGCCATTTTGAGGGTTATCTAACACCTGTTAGATAACCCTGTAAAATTGAGGCTTAATGTTTTACAATTAACATATTAATCTGTTCACCCGCAATGGCACTTTGTACCTGCCACCTGGCTTTTAAAATTTTATTTAAAAATCTTTGTTAATCTTATATATAAAATTCTCGTGTGACAATGTTAGTTACCTTACTCCTCCGAAACGGTTTACGGATTTTTACCAAATTTTTTATGCATATTCAGAAGGTCTGAGAATCGACTACTATCTAGTTGCCATACCCCTAAGAGGTTGTTCACCCTTAACATTCTTTTTTAACTTTTGGATTTTTTTTAAATTTTTCTATAATGTGGTATTAAAAAATACATACAACCCAAAATTTTTACCCTTTTATCACCAACCCCTATTTTTGAATAGCTATTTTAGTAACCTTATCACTTTTGACAATATGAACTATTTGAATGTACCTTTATAGGGTTTGACATAACATTGATATAATGCGTGCTGCAAATATCGGAAAAATTCATTGACAAAGATTTTTGAATAATATTTTACACATTTGAATTTGTAGTTAAATTAAAAAGGTTTTTTAATTTAACTACAAGAATCTAAAGCTTGCGTTTAAATGTTGCACCAGCGATTATGTAATGACACACACGTGAAATCTTAACGAAAATACCGCTTTCGCGCGTATCCTAATGCAATAAGTGTCAAATTTAGTTTTTTGTCTACGTTTGTCGCCAATTCTCCACATTGTGCAGTATAAATTCATAAATATGTCAAGAAATAAAGATGAAAATGTTATTGGGCAGATTTTGAGTGCATGAAAACAAAAAACAGCGCATTATGGCCGAAATGTTGGCATTTCCGATATTATCAAAGAAAATAACTATCTTCATAATTTCGATCTCTGCTTTTATTAATCTCTTATTAAAATAGCGATAGGTAATATCTGGGTAGGTGTGATGTTAAGTTTTCATCACAAGTTGCCGTGGCATCGACCGTGTGGGACGTCGATATAAAATAGGTCTAATATCTGATCCACAAATATAAAAAAATAATGTGGTATGTCGTTATTATTTCAATATTTTTTTTCACTTTAATTAAACTGATTGCACCCGCGATCATTTGATGTTGCACCCGCAATTCGGTTTAAAGTGAATAATTAATTTTAGATTTTTGTTTCACTTTCAGTTTTTATTTTATGTACTTAATTACTGTAACACCTTACGAAACATTATGATATTATATATTTAGGGCAAGTTTATAAGGTGCCGGATAGTTTTTTATCTGACCCATAAAATATAACCCGACCGAAATTGAGTAGCAACATCTTACACTTAAAAAAAGAACACAGTTATGTGTTTTATAATGCTTATTCTGCCATTTTGAGGGTTATCTAACACCTGTTAGATAACCCTGTAAAATTGAGGCTTAATGTTTTACAATTAACATATTAATCTGTTCACCCGCAATGGCACTTTGTACCTGCCTCCTGGCTTTTAAAATTTTATTTAAAAATCTTTGTTAATCTTATATATAAAATTCTCGTGTGACAATGTTAGTTACCTTACTCCTCCGAAACGGTTTACGGATTTTTACCAAATTTTTTATGCATATTCAGAAGGTCTGAGAATCGACTACTATCTAGTTGCCATACCCCTAAGAGGTTGTTCACCCTTAACATTCTTTTTTAACTTTTGGATTTTTTTTTAATTTTTCTATAATGTGGTATTAAAAAATACATACAACCCAAAATTTTTACCCTTTTATCACCAACCCCTAGTTTTGAATAGCTATTTTAGTAACCTTATCACTTTTGACAATATGAACTATTTGAATGTACCTTTATAGGGTTTGACATAACATTGATATAATGCGTGCTGCAAATATCGGAAAAATTCATTGACAAAGATTTTTGAATAATATTTTACACATTTGAATTTGTAGTTAAATTAAAAAGGTTTTTTAATTTAACTACAAGAATCTAAAGCTTGCGTTTAAATGTTGCACCAGCGATTATGTAATGACACACACGTGAAATCTTAACGAAAATACCGCTTTCGCGCGTATCCAAATGCAATAAGTGTCAAATTTAGTTTTTTGTCTACGTTTGTCGCCAATTCTCCACATTGTGCAGTATAAATTCATAAATATGTCAAGAAATAAAGATGAAAATGTTATTGGGCAGATTTTGAGTGCATGAAAACAAAAAACAGCGCATTATGGCCGAAATGTTGGCATTTCCGATATTATCAAAGAAAATAACTATCTTCATAATTTCGATCTCTGCTTTTATTAATCTCTTATTAAAATAGCGATAGGTAATATCTGGGTAGGTGTGATGTTAAGTTTTCATCACAAGTTGCCGTGGCATCGACCGTGTGGGACGTCGATATAAAATAGGTCTAATATCTGATCCACAAAAATAAAAAAATAATGTGGTATGTCGTTATTATTTCAATATTTTTTTTCACTTTAATTAAACTGATTGCACCCGCGATCATTTGATGTTGCACCCGCAATTCGGTTTAAAGTGAATAATTAATTTTAGATTTTTGTTTCACTTTCAGTTTTTATTTTATGTACTTAATTACTGTAACACCTTACGAAACATTATGATATTATATATTTAGGGCAAGTTTATAAGGTGCCGGATAGTTTTTTATCTGACCCATAAAATATAACCCGACCGAAATTGAGTAGCAACATCTTACACTTAAAAAAAGAACACAGTTATGTGTTTTATAATGCTTATTCTGCCATTTTGAGGGTTATCTAACACCTGTTAGATAACCCTGTAAAATTGAGGCTTAATGTTTTACAATTAACATATTAATCTGTTCACCCGCAATGGCACTTTGTACCTGCCTCCTGGCTTTTAAAATTTTATTTAAAAATCTTTGTTAATCTTATATATAAAATTCTCGTGTGACAATGTTAGTTACCTTACTCCTCCGAAACGGTTTACGGATTTTTACCAAATTTTTTATGCATATTCAGAAGGTCTGAGAATCGACTACTATCTAGTTGCCATACCCCTAAGAGGTTGTTCACCCTTAACATTCTTTTTTAACTTTTGGATTTTTTTTTAATTTTTCTATAATGTGGTATTAAAAAATACATACAACCCAAAATTTTTACCCTTTTATCACCAACCCCTAGTTTTGAATAGCTATTTTAGTAACCTTATCACTTTTGACAATATGAACTATTTGAATGTACCTTTATAGGGTTTGACATAACATTGATATAATGCGTGCTGCAAATATCGGAAAAATTCATTGACAAAGATTTTTGAATAATATTTTACACATTTGAATTTGTAGTTAAATTAAAAAGGTTTTTTAATTTAACTACAAGAATCTAAAGCTTGCGTTTAAATGTTGCACCAGCGATTATGTAATGACACACACGTGAAATCTTAACGAAAATACCGCTTTCGCGCGTATCCTAATGCAATAAGTGTCAAATTTAGTTTTTTGTCTACGTTTGTCGCCAATTCTCCACATTGTGCAGTATAAATTCATAAATATGTCAAGAAATAAAGATGAAAATGTTATTGGGCAGATTTTGAGTGCATGAAAACAAAAAACAGCGCATTATGGCCGAAATGTTGGCATTTCCGATATTATCAAAGAAAATAACTATCTTCATAATTTCGATCTCTGCTTTTATTAATCTCTTATTAAAATAGCGATAGGTAATATCTGGGTAGGTGTGATGTTAAGTTTTCATCACAAGTTGCCGTGGCATCGACCGTGTGGGACGTCGATATAAAATAGGTCTAATATCTGATCCACAAATATAAAAAAATAATGTGGTATGTCGTTATTATTTCAATATTTTTTTTCACTTTAATTAAACTGATTGCACCCGCGATCATTTGATGTTGCACCCGCAATTCGGTTTAAAGTGAATAATTAATTTTAGATTTTTGTTTCACTTTCAGTTTTTATTTTATGTACTTAATTACTGTAACACCTTACGAAACATTATGATATTATATATTTAGGGCAAGTTTATAAGGTGCCGGATAGTTTTTTATTTGACCCATAAAATATAACCCGACCGAAATTGAGTAGCAACATCTTACACTTAAAAAAAGAACACAGTTATGTGTTTTATAATGCTTATTCTGCCATTTTGAGGGTTATCTAACACCTGTTAGATAACCCTGTAAAATTGAGGCTTAATGTTTTACAATTAACATATTAATCTGTTCACCCGCAATGGCACTTTGTACCTGCCTCCTGGCTTTTAAAATTTTATTTAAAAATCTTTGTTAATCTTATATATAAAATTCTCGTGTGACAATGTTAGTTACCTTACTCCTCCGAAACGGTTTACGGATTTTTACCAAATTTTTTATGCATATTCAGAAGGTCTGAGAATCGACTACTATCTAGTTGCCATACCCCTAAGAGGTTGTTCACCCTTAACATTCTTTTTTAACTTTTGGATTTTTTTTTAATTTTTCTATAATGTCGTATTAAAAAAATAAATAATAGTTTAAAAAAACTAAAAAACACGCTTTTAAAGTACTTCTAACTAAAAAGTGAAAAATAATTCCTAATATAAGCTGAAAAAAGCATGGGTTGCTCGATAGACGAAAAATATGGCACAGAGCGCCCCACGCTTTTTTCAGCTTATATTAGGAATTATTTTTCACTTTTTAGTTAGAAGTACTTTAAAAGCGTGTTTTTTAGTTTTTTTAAACTATTATTTATTTTCTACTTTTTAGTTTGGTTTATTTATAAGAGCGTTTTTTTTTTTTTTTTTTTTTTTTTTTTTTTTTTTTTTTATATTTTTAATTTTTTTTATCGAATTATTGCATTGTCATCGATCTTTGACAGGTGTGCAAAATTTGAATGAAATCTGTCCGTTTAAAGTGGGTCAAAATCGAGTCCAAAGGAGTCGGTTACATACAAACAAACAAACAAACAAACATACAGGTGAAGCTAATATAAGCGTGTTAAAAATACATACAACCCAAAATTTTTACCCTTTTATCACCAACCCCTATTTTTGAATAGCTATTTTAGTAACCTTATCACTTTTGACAATATGAACTATTTGAATGTACCTTTATAGGGTTTGACATAACATTGATATAATGCGTGCTGCAAATATCGGAAAAATTCATTGACAAAGATTTTTGAATAATATTTTACACATTTGAATTTGTAGTTAAATTAAAAAGGTTTTTTAATTTAACTACAAGAATCTAAAGCTTGCGTTTAAATGTTGCACCAGCGATTATGTAATGACACACACGTGAAATCTTAACGAAAATACCGCTTTCGCGCGTATCCAAATGCAATAAGTGTCAAATTTAGTTTTTTGTCTACGTTTGTCGCCAATTCTCCACATTGTGCAGTATAAATTCATAAATATGTCAAGAAATAAAGATGAAAATGTTATTGGGCAGGTTTTGAGTGCATGAAAACAAAAAACAGCGCATTATGGCCGAAATGTTGGCATTTCCGATATTATCAAAGAAAATAACTATCTTCATAATTTCGATTTCTGCTTTTATTAATCTCTTATTAAAATAGCGATAGCTGAGTGGAAGACTAGGAATGCAAAGTCGAAGGTCTTGGGTAGAACCCACTATACGCACTTGTAAATTATCGCTTGCCAACGGTGAAGGAAAACATCGTGAGGAAACCTGCATACCTGAGAGTGCCTAACAGTGCTTAAGGGTGTGTTAAGTATATCAACCTGCACTTGGCCAGAATGGTGGACTCTGGCTTTACCATTCTCCGCATGATAAGAGGGCCATGCCCAGCTGTGATACATGTATACGTTTACAGGGCTGCTATTATCTAATCTCTTATTGTAGTTCCAAGATTTAAAGAGCCATTAATAATTAGAAACATTGTTTTTCAGGTGTTGCAGATAATGCATGCCAACAAATGGAGGGAAAAGACAAAGCAAATACTGAAAATGCACTATTGTCGGGCGAAGTAACTTTATCAGTTACTTCGCCCGACAATAGTGCATTTTCAGTATGTATGTATGAAGAAAATACCAACGAGGAAATGGGACCTAATGAAGTAACAACAAGTAAGTAAATTTTGCTCTAATCAGTATTTTATGTTAAGAAAGATTTTAAATAATTAGACTAGTTGTTATTTACAGCAATATATTATGCCTACTATGTCAAAAAAATTGGGTCTGACAGTGGATAAAAGTTGTTTTATTTACTATATTTACTAGCTGACCCAGCGAACTCTGTTCCGCGTTAAAGGCAATAAATAATCTGATTTTGGCATTTATTAAGTTAAATTGTTTTTGTTAATTGTTAAGCCCATTAATCATTCATTATTCTTCCTGTATTTAAGTACATAGGTTGCACTCTTCAGTTAAGTACCCGACATTTTTTTATATATTATCAGGCGCAAAAACAAACAATGCAGATGGTCTTCCGACACGTGATCATGCCACTTATAATTGACCATGGGAAAACATGGATTCTCTAGATTCAAACCACAAACTTTCAAGGATTGGCCTTGTGGTTTGTTGATGGTCATGGCGAATGCAAGACGGATCGGACATTGAAGTCTTTTAAATTCAAACGGCATATCGGTTGGGATCATCGGGATCCTCGGAATGAGAACTTCCTCACCTTCGAATTTACCTTTGAGTATCGACGCGTAAAATACATTGTTCATCAATTTTCTAACCACCAAACGCGTACCGTTGCACAGTTTTGGTTGGTTAATGTTTCGAAGCATGATTACTACGGAGCCAGCCTTTAGGAGTAAATTGTGCGGTGGTACGCCAGGCACATCCAAGGAGTTTAAGGATTCAATTGGACAGTTGGTGACTTCATCTTCATTGTGACGCAGTCAATAGATTTGAATGAATGCATTCTTCCAATTATATTTTTCTGAATTATGTAGTTCAGGTCATCTACATTTTTATTCTTAGCCACTAAAATTGCTCGCTCACTCAACCATTTATTATTTTTGTAGTTAGAAATAATGTTCGGAAATACATTTATGATAAGTTTATCTTTTAATTAAACAAAGTTACAGAAATTATTTGGAAATGATATCAATCCGCTCGATTTGTCGAAAGGTACTTGACCATTACCGATAGTCAGCAATTGCTCTGAGATATCTTCAGCAGATGTATCATTAAGCAATGCAACTCTCATGTTTGTTGTCAGCTGCAGTTTCTTCACATAGCGCCATAGCATCGACGATTTGAAGCGTTTATTTCGTTGGCAGCAGATTACTGGCAGTGTTTGCCGGAAACCGCCAGACAGTAAAATCATTGCTCCTCCAAAACATCTCTAGTCGTCTTTCAAATTTCTTTTAATTTCTTCTAATGCATGTTTATGCGCCATTGTGCATTCGTCCCAGATGATGATTCTCGATGCCGATAAAATTTTGGCCATTGCTGAGTTTTTTGCAATTACATGTTGGTTCTTCAATCGTTTGAAGATTAAACGGTAATTTTAATGCTGAATGAGCCGTACGTCATCCTTCTAACAATGCGGCTGCTATTCCAGAAGAAGCAACTGCAACCGCGATGTTGGATCTCGCACGAACAGTGGCTAAAACTACTGACATGAGGAAGGTCTTACCAGTTCCACCGTCTAGGAAATATAAACCACCATTTCCATAATCAATTGCCTTCTTTCATTCGATCAAGAGTAAAGCCCGATTATGTATCTCCTCATTCATCTCAAGATCGTCATTTCTGGAACTCACACGAATTTGATGTAAAATATCTTTTGACATATTATCCTTGTATTTGTGCCACAGGTTACATGGGTTTGATGGGAAGCATGTCGAAATTATAATAGCGAATAATGTGCGTTTCAAACTTGGAGATGCAAAGATAATGGCTTCAACGAATGTCGTATCCCAATGGGTAACGTATTTTATTTTATTTTTCTTTTAACTATCCTATGTTCTTCTCCTGGCTCTATGCTACCTCCTCACCAATTTTCAACCAAATCGGTATAGCCGTTCTTGAGTTATAAATAGTGTAACTAACACGACTTTCTTTTATATATATAATATATATAAGATAAGAAGATTATTTTTAAATAAAACAGCTTGTATCCATTGTCAGACCTAGAACCTTACCTGAAGTTCAAATATATGTAAGGTACATAAATATTATTTATGTTCCATATGTGGATATGCGTTCATATAAACAGTAAACATTTCCAGTATAGATGGCCCTGCATCGTATAAACATTCGTTTTATTTATGTTATTTACATATATTTGAATTCAATTTGCCTGACTGAACTAAACTGTATTTGTTATATTTTGAAAGCAAATTATAGCTTTTTATGGCTTTTTTTATTTAATATAATATAAAGGTTGAAAAATTAAGTATCTAATAGAACTCGAACCTGCATTCTCAACCTCTCTATATTATTTTATTTTATTTATTTGGGTAAACAAACAGTAACATAATACTTATTAATCTATGGTATGCTTACATATTATTTAACAATTGTGTCACCAACACCATTTACCACAGCTTACTAATAAAAACAAATTATAAGGTAAGAGTCATGCACGAGTATGAAATATAGAAAGTATATAAAATTATTTTAAGAGGATGCTAATTCTATTTTTAAATATACTGGGACGCGTTGCCATAATATCGATTGAATTAAAGTTTTGTTGTAATTATGAACAAGACGGTACATTGGAGAGCGTTTACCTGCATTAGTACGACAACCAGTTGTTGCAAATAGTTGACATGCTATGCCAACTAAGCCATAGATTCGTATGCTGCTAAATTAGTAACCCTTTTTAATGCTATCTTATTACCTTAAAGTAAGACAACCCATACTTGGCTACAGCGCCACCTGTGCGATAAGTGATAAGTCAATTAGTCACACATGTAAGTTCGTCAGAAAATATCAAGATTTTTACGCAAAAAGAGGAGACAAAAACATACCATATATCTTGAGACCTAGAGACAAATTAAATTGACCAACTTCCCTATTAAAATTACATTTAACCGGACCTTATGTTATGTCTATGAAAATGTATAATTAACTACGAGAATACATAAAAAAGAAGAAAAAGACAGCACGTTTATAAATAGATCAAAGGAACATTTATTGTAAAAATGCTACTACCACATATATGAATATTTAAATGATTTTTAATATATTTTTATATTATTATAATTATATATATATATTATATATATATATATATATATAAATTATAATATATAATATATTTTAATAATACATAATATTCACCATATTTTAATTGTTCACCCTTAACAATTAGTAGCTAGTCATATTACTTTAATGACTTATTATTTCATATAATAATATGTATTCGATTAATTATAAGTATGATATTTATGTATATAAAACAAAAATAAAAATAATAATATAAAATTGTAAGATATACGAATTTAAATATTTTTGTTATAAACATAAGTAGCGTTTTCTTCCTCTCTCCTATTTTAGCTGTGCCCGTCAGGGTCCATAATTGACACTGTACCTATTTAAAGGGTCTTTCAACAAGGACGGGTCGATGTTAAAATTAAATAAAACAAGATGTGTGTGAGATATTAACGAAATTTATATTTTACTAGCTGACCCGGCGAACTTCGTACCGCCTTAGCGTAAATTTGATGCACTACTTTATTTTGTGTAGCTGACCTATCTTATGTATGCGTACCTATTCAATTTGAACAGGAATCTATAATATCCTCCATATAAAATTAATATCAATTTCCCTGGTTTATTAAATAAAAAACAAAATATATATTTTCACAGCTAAAATAGGAGAGCGAGAGGTATCTATGACACCACAGACATAACGTCTGTGGTGTCATAGATACCTCTCGCTCTCTCTTTGTGCAAACATTCCTTCTTAGTGCTCTCGTACATTTATATTCGGTAAAATTAGAAATGTCGGCTAAAAGTGCAGAAGTTACGATCCAGGAGCTAAACAAATCAGTGATCTTGCTACAAAATAAAGTGTCGTCACTGGAAAAGCTTATTCTGGAGCAGAATCTGCTAATAAAAAAGTTGGTTGGTGCCGAAGCATCGGTTAGCCATGTCGATTTTATCGAAAGCGAGGGTGTTCCACCAGCGGAATCGAACGCGCGACCAATCCGAGAGGCACGGGTTCGTGCCGCATCGGCTATCACCGCACGCGCTCGGAAGACTGTCAACAAGGCTGCTACTACGAATCCTGCGGTGGCATCGAGTGTGCCCCCTACTCCGCCGCCGCCGCCTGCGGTGACTCATCAACAATCAGGTGAAGTGAACTACGTGGCTATCGCTGCGAGCGATATCCCCGCTCCAGAGGCGAGTTCTGCGAGAGGGAGAGAGGACGACTGGATCGAGGTGAGACGTCGTCGGCCAGCCACACGTGCAAGCGAGAAGGCAACTCGCGGCACCGCTGCACCGACTGGCTCATTAACGGCGTCCGAGAGAAAAAGTTACCTACATATTTATTATGTCAAAATTGGCACGTCAGTAGAACAAGTATTGGAACATCTGCACAATATTTGTCCTGACACAATTTGTACGGCTGAGGCATTGAAATCACGCGGTGATTATGCATCATTTAAATTATGTGTTCCAGCTAAACATTTGGAAAAGTTTATGTCTTCGGATAACTGGCCTGAAGATATATATGTGAAATCGTGGAGAAATGGATTTCGTAAGCAAAGTGTGCAAGTTACCGCGTCCTAAGTGCTATTCGCTTGTTTACCAGAACGTCAGAGGGTTAAAATCCAAGTTAGATACATTCCAATCGTCTGTACTCAGTGAATGTGCAGATATATTCGCGTTAACTGAAACATTTCTGTTGAGTAGTGTTTTTGACAGTGAAGTATTTCCTGACGGGTATACTGTGGTGCGCCGTGACCGAGCCAATGAGTCAGGATGGGGAGGTGTTCTATTGGCAGTCCGGGCGCACTACCCCGTTCAGCAAATATTGGATGTTGACAATTATACCCGTGATATGGAAATGGTTATAGCTATAGTCACTTTAAAGTATCAACGTATTGCATTGTGTGTTGTCTATATCCCACCTGGGTCAACGGACGATCAATACATTAATATTTTTTTAGTTTTGGAGAATGTAGTAACTAAGTATCCAAAATTAGATGTTCTTATTGTAGGGGATTTTAATATGAACTCAAGTTCTCAAAATGCGTACATGCATTTCAATTATTTTATGTCTTATTGCAAATTACAACAACATAATACTGTTTTGAATAGTTATGGTAGAAAATTGGATCTGGTGTTGAGCAATCGAGGTGATGAGTTTGTGCGTGTGACTGACAGCGTTGAGCCGCTGGTGCCGGCAGACGCTCATCATCCACCGCTTGGCATTCAACTGAGCGTACCTAGGCCAGTGGCTGCGCGGGTGCAACGCCTGTGCTATCCAGTGGAACAGCTTCACGATAATCCGCCTCAGTGGAAATTTAAAAATGCGGATTTCTATGCATTGTACCAATCGATAGGCTCGCTAAATTGGTCAGAAATATTAGCATGCAATAATGTAGATAACGCTGTTAGTAAGTTGTATGCCAAATTATATTCATGTTTTGATGATAACGTGCCATATAAGAAAGTATCTAATAATTATTCTAAATATGTTTATCCGACATGGTATACGGCGGAAATTATTAGAACTTTAAAAAATAAACATTTCCATCTGAAAAAGTTTAAGCAGCTTAACTTAGAATTTAACAGAGAAATGTTTAAATTTTATAGGGAGCAGGCAAAGCTTTAATAAAATCAGCCTATTCTCTTTATATCGGTCGAACGGAGGCGGGTATAAAAAAGGATCCAAAAACTTTTTGGAACTTCGTGCGATCGCAACGCTCATCACTGGGCTCCTGTTCTGAATTCGAGCATGATGGTCACATTGTGACCGGGGTGGATGCTGCAAATGCTTTTGCGAGTTATTTTAAATCGGTGTTTTTAGCTGACCAGCCAACGTTGTCTTGTAATTTCAGCGAAGATGAGGTTATAAGTTCTATGTGTTCGTATCGAGTGAGTATCGATGTTATCACTTTGTCGGACATTTCTCTAGCAGTTAAAAATCTGAAGGCTCAATCTGCTACTGGCCCAGATAGGATACCACCTTATTTTGTAAAGGACTGTGTTTCAGTATTACAAGAACCACTTTTACATATTTTCAATACGGCTATAAAGACTGCTACGTATCCTGCATTATGGAAAATATCAAGAGTCACACCAATACCCAAGGAAGGCTCCAGGTCACAAGTCACAAACTACAGACCAATAGCGGTACTGTCAGCATTTGGTAAGGTATTCGAATCAATTTTAAACTTGCATATTACTAGACAAATCAAACCACAGATGACCGAGTCTCAACATGGGTTTAGAGGTGGTCGATCTACAACAACCAATCTGGTTAATCTTGTTGATTACGCCGTATCTGAAATGGACAAAAATAGACAAGTGGACGCGGTGTATTTTGACTTTAAAAAAGCTTTTGACCGCGTCCATAATGATGTACTACTGAAAAAGTTTTCAGAGGTAGGATTTACGCCGGCTTTGTTACAATTATTGGCAAGTTATTTTAAAAATCGTGTACAATATGTCCAAATAGGTAACTATCGATCTGACCCATATGATACTCGTTCTGGTGTGAGCCAGGGAAGTAATTTGGGACCAACTCAGTTCCTTATTATGGTTAATGACCTACCAAATGTTGTCAGAACGGCACGTTGTCTTATGTTTGCTGATGATCTGAAATTGTACTTGGGCATTAGATGCCAGGAGGATAGTGAGGCGCTCCAGCAGGACATAGATAGGGTAGCTACCTGGGGAATTAATAACCATCTAGACTTTAACACATCTAAGTGTAAAGTAATATCCTTTACACGGGCACGTACACCGTATATTCACACTTATGAATTAGCAGGTGACCCACTGGAGCGCGTCACACAGATACGTGATCTTGGTGTAATTCTCGACAGTGCTTTAACCTTCAATACGCATATTACTAGTATCTGCTGCAAAGGATTCAAGTCGCTTGGGTTTGTAATGAGACCGTCTGCTCGATTTCAGGACAGGAGCGCTATCGTTGCGTTATACTTTGCCTTTGTGAGAAGCAGTTTAGAATTCAATTCTATAATCTGGGACCCACACGAGGCTATGTCACAATGCTTGAGCGTGTTCAAAGAAAATTCGCCCGTTTTTTATATAGGAAACTATACGGATATTACCCTCATTTGTATCCGTCTCTGTTCGTATCTGGTATGGTGGGTATCGATACATTACAATTACGCCGGCAGTGTGCTTTATTAATTCATTATTACTTATTATTGAATAATAATATTGACAATGCAACTGCGTTATCACGTTGCTCCTTATCAGCTCCTAACCAATACACGCGGCTGCGCTCGCGCCGTCTCATGGCGATAGCACCCGTTCGGACGTGCACTGCACAATTTGCGCCAACCAACCACGCTATGGCATTAATCAACACACTGATTGCTCAGCATCCAGATGTCGATATATTTTACATGAAGTTTGCTGATTTTTTAAAAATATGTCTGAATTTCTATTTATTGTAATATTATATAATTTGTTTATGTACAATATTATGTATTGTATACCTAGCTCATTGTGCGTATTGGGATATACTGTAAGCGCAATGAGCATCTCATTTAATAAATAAATAAAATAAATAATAGATCACCACAGAGATTTTTGTTTTAAATGGAATGACGTTGACATTCGTAACGCGCTTTTTTTAAAATATGCAAAATTAAATGTATATTTTTCAATCTTTCTGAGAGACTTTCTTAATATTTTTTTCCGTAAGAACCTTGTACAGAGTATTAGAAAACTAAATAAAAAAACCGGCCAAGTGCGTGTCGGGCCACGCGCAGTAGGGTTCCGTAGAAAAATATTTTATATTTTACTTTTTAACTAAATGGCGTCCTTCAATAAGGAAATGTTTGTAGTACACGAAACCAGCTAGCACGTATGACGAGATGTATGAATGTTGAGGAAGCGAAAGAAGTATGTAAGGAGCGAAGCACATGGCGTTCCATCGTCTCTGCCTACCCCCGTGGGATAAAGACGTGATTTTATATATGTATTATGTATGTTTATTTATGTTTCAAGAATTTTGAACGAAATATTCTGAGTAACTGCATCTGACATTTCGGACCCCTATTCCTCTTGAACTAATGAAGTGAACTTATCCGCTATAGTTTTCCTTTAAAGTTCATTACATGTACTACCGACACAATTTTTTTCAGATTTTGGGATCCAGTAGTTTAGCTTTTAGAGGGGGGGACGCCCTACTCGAACAAAAATTTGCTCTTTAAAGTTAATTATCTCGCAAACAAATCTCTAAATCAAAAAACTGTCTTAGAAACGCCTAAACGTTTTTAAAAGGCCTATCTAACAATACCCCACACTATGGGGTAGGCGAAAAAAAAAAAAAACATCACTACTTTACATGTAGGGGAGCTACCTGAAAAAAAAAAATATTTTTCCAAATTTTATTCTACGACTTTCTTTGTTTAGTTAACATACATGTTCATGCAAAATTTCAGTTTTCTAGCACCAATGGTTTCGTCGCTATGCCGTGGACAGACGGACAGACGGACATGGCGAAACTATAACTTTAAAGAGCAAATTTTTGTTCGAGTAGGGCGTCCCTCCCCCTCTAAAAGCTAAACTACTGGATCCCAAAATCTGAAAAAAATTGTGTCGGTAGTACATGTAATGAACTTTAAAGGAAAACTATAGCGGATAAGTTCACTTCGTTAGTTCAAGAGGAATAGGGGTCCGAAATGTCAGATGCAGTTACTCAGAATATTTCGTTCAAAATTCTTGAAACATAAATAAACATACTTATTACATATATAAAATCACGTCTTTATCCCACGGGGGTAGGCAGAGACGATGGAACGCCATGTGCTTCGCTCCTTACATACTTCTTTCGCTTCCTCAACATTCATACATCTCGTCATACGTGCTAGCTGGTTTCGTGTACTACAAACATTTCCTTTCTGAAGGACGCCATTTAGTTAAAAAGTAAAATTAAAAATATTTTTCTACGGAACCCTACTGCGCGTGGATCGACACGCACTTGGCCGGTTTATTATGCTATGTCGTGACAACGGAAAACCGGTTTCATTTTTATATATATAGATTTGAAAGGTCCATTTATGCCATTATGGATGGAATATGACATCGTTCAAATGTCGGCCGTGGCTTCGTATGTTGACACGAATCCGAGAGGTCCAATTTTTAATGACTCTGCTGCATAATTATATCCGGCTGAATCTGAGCGATAGCTTTCGTTATGTTGGCTTTCAGGGCAACGGTCGATTGTGGCTTATTGGCATATTCATATTCATATTCATATTCATATTCATTTAATTTCATAAAGTCAATTTACACGTCATTTTTCCCATATCCACATATATAATTGTATTATTGCATAGTATATGTCAATTTTAATTACATACATTCAAATTTATTATAAAAAACAAGTCCGTGAATTTAGTCAAGTAAATACAGTGTCAATAAATATAGTCAAAAATAAATAATAATGTTGTCAGATTTTTTTAAAAACTTACTAAAACAATGTCAATACTAATTAGATGTCATATTGTTACAAATAATAATAGTTATGTCAAATATTAGTTCTGTACTTTACAATTAAAAAATTCATCATAGTCATAAAATGTTTGTTCGACCAGCCAGCGTTTTAGTCGGGACTTGAAGCAGGCCAGAGTAGGTGCTGCAGTGATCGTATCTGGCAATTTATTTTATACACTCGGACCCATCACATGCGTAAACTTCGAGGATTTGGTCAGAGTTCGTTTGACACCAGTGAGTTTATTTGCGTTTCTCGTGTGGTACGAGTGGAGATCATTGTGGGTCGTATAAGATTCTAAATTTTTTTGTACGTAAATTGCGACTTGCATTATAACGATCGACGGTAACGTTAATATTCCTAACCTTTTAAAGTGAGGCCTGGCAGAGACATCCTGTGGTATACCTACGATAGCCCTGATTGCACGCTTTTGCATACGGAATGCACGTTGCCATTCAGCGGCTCGGCCCCACAGTTCCGCACCGTATTGCAGCAGCGAGTGTACAGTAGAGAAGTAGCAAGTACGCGCGACTGCCTCCGGTACCACCCGCACCACACGGCGAAGCGCAAAACACGCACTTCCTATTTTTGAACATACTTTGTCAATATGTGATTCCCATTTCAGGGACGAATCCAGTTCGAACCCTAAAAAATTTAACGAAGAAGCTTGGTTTAACTTTTCGCCTTTAATGACCACTGACATGGGACTCGACGAGCGACTAGCTAGGTTGAACAACATAAAGTTAGTTTTATACATACCTGCATACCTGCGACTTCAGAAAACCCCACAAGAAAAAGTCTAGCGGAGTCAAATCACACGACCTTGGTGGCCAATTCACGTCACCTCCGCGAGAGATAACCCTCCCTTAAACCGTTCATGCATAATGTCCATTGTGTCGTTCGCTGTGTGGCAAGTAGCGCCATATTGCTGGAACCACATGTTGTTCATGTCCATATTGTTCAATACAAGCCAAAAGAAATTGTTTATCATTGATCTGTAGCGGTCGCCGTTGATGGCCTTGCCAAGGTCGTTTTCGAAGAAGTACGGACCAATGACGCTGCCAGACCAAAATCCGCACCAAACAGTAACTTTTTGTGGATGCATTGCCACTTGGTGAGCCTCATGTGGGTTGTGGTCATCCCATATACGGCAATTTTGCTTATTAACAGAACCATTCATCCAAAAATGTACCTAGTCACCGTTAGCAAGCAACATTTTAAATGATTTAATTTTTATGTTATCTTATTATTTTCAGGTATTCAAACACAATCGTGTGATGGTGATGAAGATGAGGACGATTTCACCCTCCGATGGTCAGAGTCAGAAGAAGACGAGTCTCACACCATTCAGGCACCATCACACGATTTTACTCTCAACCAAACGAGCGACGATTTAATTGGTGAGTGTTAGTTGATATAACCATCACGATTTTATGACTCCTGCGGGTATGGCAGTGGTTTTTTAATAAATCGTTATTTCACCGAAATTCTCAATAAAATTCTGGCTAAACTATTATTCTCAATAGCAGCATTGAGTTGGATGTGTGCCCGGTAGATGGCGAAAGGCTCACCCCCCCCCTGGTGAGCCTTTGCTTTGGTTTGGTAGACTTCACACTCCCAAGATCACTTTTTTGGCACTCTCAGGCATGCAGATTTCCTCACAATGTTTTTCTTCACGCTTAGCAAGCAACATTTTAAATGATTTAATTTTTATGTTATCTTATTATTTTCAGGTATTCTAACAGAATCGTGTGATGGTGATGAGGATGAGGACGATTTCACCCTCCGATGGTCAGACTCAGAAGAAGACGAGTCTCACACCATTCAGGCACCATCACACGATTTACCTCTCAACCAAACGAGTGACGATTTAATTGGTGAGTGTTAGTTGATATAACCATCACGATTTTATGACTCCTGCGGGTATGGCAGAGATTGTTAATACATTGTCATTTTACCGAAATTCTCAATAAAATTCGGGCTAAACTATTATGCACAATAGCAGCATAGAGTTGGATGTGTGCCCGGTAGATGACGAAAGGCTCACCCCCTTTATCATGGGACCTAAATCCACGTTTCACCTATTATGGTGAAACGTGGGTGCCATACACCTCTGCCATACCCTTCTGGGTGATATAGGCGTGATGTTATCACTGAGATATATCACCAAATCTTTACTTGATAACTGAATTTGTCAGCGTTAATGCTTTGTGCGTCCCGGCCAGTTCATTTGAACCAAACAAGGTATTTTACACCAGTCATCAGACATACTCTATAATACATAACATAACACCTATATTGCCCAGAAGTTAGTGGCAGAGGTGTCCAACACCCCCACTTCACCTGTTATGTTTAGGTCCCATGGGTCGCCATCCATCTATATGTATATAGATAGGCTATCATGCTTATGAGAATTTACAGTCGGAAACGCACGGTTCTCAAATAACACTGCCCGACCCGGGAATTGAACCCGGTTAGCGTTTGACAAATTATACCGCTTTACCACCGAGACAGCACTGTATAATGCTGTATAGAATCATTTTTGAATACATTTAGTTTGTGAGAGGCGACCGTAGCTGGATGGCTAAAGCGGCTGCCCGGTGTGCAGTAAGGTCGCAGATTCAAATCCTGCCGGTCCCATATCTTTTTCAACTGTTTCTTAGTATAATTTGCTAAGCATATAGATAAGCAGAGCAGACACCCGAACTTCAATCGTGATACTGGTTGGGCTCTTTCCAATACCTTGAAACTGGTACTACAAAGAGAAGGCCGTACGAGTGAGGGTGTGATAATCAGGCAATCCAAGCTCTTTTCACACCACTACACTCACTGTCAACCCACTGCACAAACAGTGATGACGACGGGCCGCACTGTACGTCATTAACTATAGTCTATTCATATAGACTTGACAAAAAAGATAAACAATAATGGCTGACGAAAAAAAATAGTGATGTGAATCATTTAATGAACTGTTGTGAACTACTCAAAATGGCGCTTCAACATTCATTCAGCGAATGATATTAGTTAATTAAAAGTCGCTAAAGTCGGTTAAAAATGGACTTTGATTTAGTTATGTGTCGTTCGCGATTGAACGAATCTAAAGAACCGAGTCGCGCGAACCGCACAGTCTAATGGGCCACTTTAGCTGTAGAAAAGGATTAATTCGTTACGATTTGTTATTCACGATAAATAGATTAAATAAAATTTAATTTAATATAAGTACAGCTTTCAATAAATTTAAGAATGTTTTGAACAATTTAATTCATCATCACTGACAAAAACGTAAATCAATCCCAATCGTTCTTTCGTTCACTTGTTCCCATCCCTAAATCAAATGTCAAACTTCCATGTCGTTTTTATAATCTGTGGTTTGAAGTCTCCTTGGAATAACGAAATTTGCAAAAAGAATTCATTTGCACAGTGAATTTACAATGAATATATTTGAATATTAGTGTGTTGGTGTGTGAACTAGTTTATACAACTCAATGTGGTAACGTACAGTGTGTTATTCTTTCGCAATATCGTAATTTGTAATTGGGGGGGGGTTTGTCTACTGTTTTTGCCAAGTCTAAATGAATCGACTATACAGAGCATCTTCCACCCCCTACCACCGCTACCCCCCCCCCCCCCAACATCAGGCCGTGCGACGCAACGCGATTAACAGTCCAGTTTATGAATCTACGTAATAGATTCGAAACTAGTCGGCATATCCCGGCTTAAATAAAGTGCGTAACCCGTATTCTCAATAATAATAAACTGTATTTGTTTTAGGTGCTGAACCTGTAAATAAAAAACAAACGATGAAAACATTGACTATTGTGTTGGAGAGATGTGACTACATGATAAGTAAGTATTTATTATATTCATCACTGTCTCTTTGGTTTTATTTTTATACTGGGAAATGCCTGACGCATACCACTGACCCGGGCAGAGTCAGTGGTTATGTCCGAGTTGCACGGTATAAAACCCAGTGTGTTCCGTCTACAAGACACTGCCTCATAGCTCTAGTTGTATAATTTGTGTATCGCTTACCGCAAGGTCTTGGGCTCGATTCCCGGCCGGGGCAAGTGTTTTTGGGGATGTTTTCGTCAGGAAAGTTTATATGGCAGCACGGAGTTGGAATTGATACCCAAACTGGAGTGCACGGTTGGCGTGGTGGTTGAAGCGGTCGCCTCGCCGCTTTCAACTGCGCTGGTGTTGTGGGTTCGATCCCCACACGGGATAAATCTTAGTGTGATTCGCAAAGATTTGTTCTGACTCTGGGTGTGCTCTGTGTGTGTGAAATGTATGTTTGTGAACACCCCAGCGACACAGGAGTTATTCATAGTGCGGACGTCGTTTTTTTTAAAAAAAAAAAAACATGACAGGTGAAATGTAAGTGTGCTCTGCCGCACTTTTTAGAGAAATCTATGTGTGATTTTATGTAAAGTTTTATCACTTGCTTCCGACCGCGGCACTAACCGTGTGGAACGTCGGTATAAAATAGTCTTCGGTCATATCTCAAGACTCACTAATGTACAGTTGGCCAAGCAATTAGGTATGCAGGGCAAAAAATTCTACGCCATCTCGAAAACTGACTGCAATAGATATGCATGTGTGAACTACATATTTAAAAAGTGTAGTCTACCTACTATTTAGATATGCAACTCACTTATCCATGACTGGTGTAAAGTCTTTACTGTGACTTAGAAGTTTTTGCCCTGCATAGCTAACTCAATTGGCCCACTGTACAGAAAAATAAAAATCAATTTGGTTATGCCGTTTCTCAGGAGTTTCATGAATACCCTGACACAAGATTTGTATACAAGCTGTTTAGCTTCTCCCGTGTTGTCGACCATCCCCTATCGGTATGCAAAAATAGCAAGCCGCTTAGGAGTTGTATAACTAACACTTACGTGAGATTTTCATGTATTAGAGTACCTTTTTTCCGCGACTTTGTTCTGTGTAATACTTAGGTAGCTATCAATAGAATCTATACAGGATGTCCCACTGACATGCATGACACATGGAGGGGAGTATTTTCAACTTCGATTTTAATTTCTCGCAAATAATTAATTATGGAGTCATAATACTATTTTTAACAATTAGACAACGGGTCTGAATCGCGTAATTATTATAAAGGTAAATAAATACCTATGCTCGACGTTTCGAATGACTTGCATCATTCTTGGTCACGAGCCGACTGGTGAAGCTCAGCGTCGTCTCCGTGAAGCGCGGATATTGTCCACTACCCTCACTTGGTCGTCACATTTTTTATTTTTATTTAGTTCAGAACCGTCGGTAGTTCGACACACAACACTAACGGTATCAGATGGTTTAAAAACATATACATATAATACTATTTTTATATAAGTATTTTTTTTTTTAAATTTTCAGACACAATACATTAATATAATGAAATTAATATTATTTTAAAATAATATGATCGATTTATCTAATTTCAAGATCTGATTTCAGCAAATAATGAGCCTTTCAATAAAGTACAGCAATACTGTAGAATATTATTCTGAAAACCTATAATTCATAGGCGTGAGCTGTCGAAAAGAAAATAACGAATGGACATATATATATATAAATCCTTCCCACTGAACGTGTTAACCAAAAGTAATGCCGCAATTTTCACTTGACTTTTCTAATAGAGATAATCCAGTCCGGTCTGAAAGGCACTGTTGTGTCCATATCAACTGATGCTTGCTTAATATTTGTTTTTCATTACAAATTAAACTATCTTATGTCATTATAATAAAGCTTTTGCCCGCGATTTCGTCCGCGTAGAATTCGATATTTTCATGCTATTTACTACAAAATTCGAGGCACTACCCTCATACACTTACAACCCTAAATCGACCCCCTTGGGAAGTGAAATTTCCGAAAATCCTTTATGTCATGTAAGTAACCTACGTGCAGAATTTCATGCATGTTTCTTAAAAAAATACCCTTTTTTATCACCTTAGAATGCTAAGATAAAACATATACATGTTTTAAGTCAGACCTGCAGCTCCACAACTGTTAAAACTGCATACTATTCCATGCAGTATTTTTTGTGTGTACCCGTACGAACATATAGACAGACAAATAAATGTGTTTTTGCTTCTACTGCTGTTATTATATCCTCGTATTCATTTCTTAAATATCTTTATTGTACAGACATGACAAATTTTAAATTGTATTATAATGTAAATACATGTTTGTTTGTTTAGATAAGAAACATGCACCTCGACGAGTCACTCGAAGCAACAAGTATGAAGACACTACATGTAAAAAGAAAAATAAATTAATTAACGCCGTTAATAGTTCTCAAAACCAAACTAAAAGATATGAATGTGATATATGTTATAAACATTTTACTTCTAAGCGTGGTCTAATCCCACATATTCGTTCACACACTAGTGACAAACCGCATAAATGTAATACTTGCAACAAATCATTTTGCCATAAAGGTTACCTAATTAGGCATAAGCTCATACACACCGGTGATATACACAAATGTAATTCTTGCAATAAGATCTTTAGTACAAAGAGGAACTTAAACATGCGTAACCGCTTGCACACTGGGTATTGTAACATCGCATATACACAAAAAAAAAATTTAGTACGTCATCTTAGATCCAAATGTAATCACAGTAGATAATTCTTCTTTTTTTTTATTTATTTAATGGTAAGTTACATTTACACAGTTTGAACATAACCTTTGAAACAATAATATCGGGCATGTTATTTTATAAAGTTCATTCCAATCACATGCATCAAACTTTTGCTTAATTAGTTAACCACTTATAACTTGAATTCTATTACTACTATAGGCACTGTCATTTCTGTCACTATGGGTATAGGACCACAGCAAGTAAAATTAGACAATAAGTTTTTGCACTTCTATAGTAATTATACATTCATATCTTTATTAAAAGTGAATGTCTGTGGCCGTGTGAATATATGTGTCTGTGTGTGTGAATGTGTATGTTTGTGTGTGTGATGAATTTGATCTAATTAACTACATAAAGTTTCTGTGTATATGTTTACTTATCATGTAAAAATATATTAAATCAAAACAAACCATCAATTAATTTATAAGTGTTTATTAAAATCATGTGAATTATCAAACCACACATTATATAGCATGAGCATATTAATTTATATACTAAAAGTATACCACGTTAGACTACTAAATGGTTTTTATGGAAACCTAAATTATATTTAAAGGATCATTAAATTGAAAGATCATTAAAGTAAATAATATTTTATTCAATAGTGTAACTCTGTTTATATTTGATTCTAAATTTAAAACTTTGTACAATAGGCCAACGAATTAGGTATGCAGGGCAAAAACTTCCAAGTCATAGTAAAGACTTACTACACATGTCTATTGCAGTCAGTTTTCACTATTGTGTAAAAGTTTTAGACTTGCGTACCCAATTACTTGGCCCACTGTACATAGTATATAATATATAAACACAATTAAATATAAAACAAGGATAGAATTTATTTAATTTTAAGTAAATAGTAATAAACAAGTTAATATTTACTGAACTTATTTAAAGTAGCAGAAACTCGGAGCTCCGTTCGGTTCGGCGGCCGATCAAGAAGTGACTTGATCCGTCCGATACGTGTCCTTTAATATCAGTGAACAAATAAGTCGTGCGGTCACGTGTTATTGGCAAAGACTATTGGAGCTTCTAGTTTTTGCTAATAATTTTACTAGGTCTAAGACTAATTCCTTATTTATTTTTCCTTTATATTTTAACATGTAATTAACCCTAAAATTGATTTTATAGTCGTAACATCCTATATAATAACTATGATATAAAATGTTTCCAGATACACAACACAGTTTGTTATCGGCGCTATCGCTGAGACAAGTAGACTTACAAACGAGACACACACATATTAAGTATACTTATTTGTTTTAATACTTAAACACAATATATATAACGTGTGTGACCACAGAATAGACTTGGTCAGATTTTTCACATTTTATCAAGTCACAATGATTGTGATAATTTTATTGATATCATTCAATTTGTTTGGACATAAATTTCGCAATAGTCTTAATCGATGGAAATGAACACTGACCACGTCTTGGATCTGTGGTCGCTACGTGGCCGACACACCGTATAATTCAAAATGTGTGGAAATGTTTAGTCTAGACGCCAAATGTATTTGTCTATTATATATTAAGCATAAGAACTGAATTAGCACTTTAAAACCCAGGCAATTAAATTATTATTATTATTATATTATGTTAAGACTGCCTCGATGGTCTAGTGGTCAGCCTATGCGCCTTGCACCGCGAGATCTCGTGTACGTTACGCCAGCAAGAAAGTGTCATAGTGCGCAATCTGCTGTAAATGTGCGCCGCATAAAAAATTTGTGCGTCTTGTAGTTTTGAAAAAAAAAACGTAAAAACGATTCCTGCTGGAGTAACGTTGTTCTAGCAAGAAAATTCTAGACGAATTATCGGAGAGATAAAATACATACATGGGCAGAGAGCTTATATTTGTGCAAATATGTGCGCCATAAATATAATTTGTGCGTTTTCAGGTTTTCGAGATATTGCGTTTCCCGCTGGAGAAACGTTTTGCGAATTCGTGTATCTCTAAGACCTTTTTATGTGCGCCTGTAGAATGAACATACATGAATAGCTCTTAATTTGTGCATATTTGTGACATAATTAGATGCCAGATAATATTTATAATTTTCAAGTAATCGCGCTTTATTGAAAACTTAAAAAAATATTGTAGCGCCTAAATGAGAAGACGTATAAGCTCGCTAAAAACTGTATTCGTTCCATCTTGACGTTTATAATTACCATAAAAAGTTTCAAAACAGAACCTACAAGCGCTAATGAATAATATTACTAAAAGTCAAAACGACGGCATCATAACTTTGACGCCATCAAACAAGAAACTGGCTCAACCTAAGATTTGTAGATGTAAACAAAAAATTAGTGCCTTTATCAAATAATATATAGTAAAAATATCCAGCTTCAACTGTTTCGTATTAAGTTAATATTAATACTAAACCAAAACAGTTATTCAGCGCAGGTTATCCGACCAAATTCGAATGACTACAAAAAAGCGACGGATATAATAGGAATAATTCCCAACGAACATTTGAGCGTGACTGTACGAACACAGTTTAAGTGTAATACGTTTAATAAAGGTGGTCATTGATACGTATGAATCCGTGTTTCTTTTAAAATAGTTCATTATTTATTATTTAACATAGTGATAATATCTTATTAATTAATATTTATTCAAAAATAATATTAATTACACGAATTGAAAGACTTTCAAGCTGGGAGAGTTCAAATGCATAGAAATATTATTTCTTTTAACTCAAAATATCACATAAAATTACAATTTTAAGCGCCCAGGAATGGAATTAGCGGGCAGTTGCAGGGATGGCCTTTAGGGTGAACCGTTTTTCTAATTTCTTTTTGTCAGATCAGGCGAATCCCTCTATACAATCGTCAGATTATGAGACAGTACGTTTAGAACATAAAGATGATCCATATATATTATATCTTAATCTGACGCGCTTGAGTATTTCAAAATGGCGAATTTTTTTTGCACATTATGAGAATGGCCGCGACTTTGCGTCCCATCGAAATCGTCAGATTAGTGAATGAGAGCTTTTTTTTGGTGCACTTAACACTCCCTTAGAAAATCTGACGCGCTCGATTATTTTTATTTTTTTTTCATTTTCAACCCTTACATACAACCACCCGCATCATGCAAACGATCAGATTAACATACGTTCATTGTTAAAAATACGTAGGGCATTGATGCTATCAATATCTGACGCGCTCGAGAATGTCCATGCAACAGTTTTTTTTTACATATTTAAAAATCTATAGCCGCTTCCCCCACCGATGAAAAGGTATATATAACATATAACATTTTTTTCTTCTTATCATCTAAGCTTTGCAACTCAATAGGTCTCTACGACGCTCGAATAAATCCCCATTTAGCATTGTGGCCTCCCCTACTATTATAGGTGGCCAGTGCGTAAGGAGAATAAAATAAAAATAATCGAACTTTTTTTTGCGTTCCTCTAAATTTGTCCATGAGTGTATTTATGGCGCACATATTTGCACAAATATAAGCTCTCTGCCCATGTATGTATTTTATCTCTCCGATAATTCGTCTAGAATTTTCTTGCTAGAACAACGTTACTCCAGCAGGAATCGTTTTTACGTTTTTTTTTAAAAACTACAAGATGCACAATTTTTTTATGCGGCGCACATTTACAGCAGATTGCGCACTAAATATACGTTCTACTCATATCACTCTAGGTGACACTTTCTTGCTGGCGTAACGTACACCGAGATCTCTGGTTCGGTTCTCGGGTCGGGCAAGTGTTATTTGTGAACTTTCCGTCACGAAATTCACAATATCAGCACGGAGCTAGAATTGTGCCGGGTAAAGGGCGATGGGCTCACTCCCTATCCCATGGGACCTATACGTAATAGGTGAAATGTGGGTGTTGTACACCTCTGCCACACCTGTCTAAGTAATATAGGCGTGATATGTTATGTAATCTCTGGATATAGGTAATAGATATTTTCCTACTAAAATATTTCTGACATACTTTGCATTTAAAGGGTTTCTCATCAGTATGTATATGAATAACTACGAATGTACAAATACCTATTGGAGCTGGTACTTAGATTTATTTTAATTTAAACCTAAACAGTTTGATTAAAATTGATCAAATTTTCAGTAATTCAAATCATATTATTTTGATTAGTAAAATTACAATTTATTTAATGCATTAGATTTTTTTATTTGCTCCGTAACTATAATTTTTGTTGACGTGTTCAAGCGCCTCTTGGGGTTTATAATAATAAATAATTTGACTTTGTATGTTTTTATAGATATTATAAATTTTAGAATTACACTATGGATATTATAGATTTTTTGCTACTAAAATATTTCTGACTTACTAGCATTTAAAGGTTTTCTAAAAGTTTTTCGAATAGGTCTAATTTATCTTAGCACATGCTTATACACACTCGTTCTAAGTTTTTTGAATGCGATATACTGTACGAAACGATTCATTATGAAATCAGATTTAGTTAAGCACTTTCGTACACACACTGCCAATAGTAATTGTAAATAGTTTTAAATGCGGTGTTTGTAAAAAACGTTTCATTGAGGAGCGTGAATTAACTTTACACAATCGAAAACATACCTACTGGCACAGTACAAATATGTAACAGTATGGAAACTAAGCCTATTTCATAAAATAATTACCTACGCTCTATTGAAGCTTTCAATCTTTTTGATATTGACTTTTTATGAAAAAAGAAGTGTTTTTTAGTGATCATTCAATCGTATTGGCATAAATAGTTTACAAATAAAATTTAAATAGGTAATCTCAGAGCATCGGTTAATCTCAACAAAATACGATACAGTTTAATATTGACACATAACAACTTGTAGATCTTTGTTTTTGTTTTGTAGATATTTATCTAAATATAGCACGCGGCGTATAAAATGCAATTTAACATGACATTACAAATTAAAATAAAAGAGAGGGCTAAAAGGGTAAAAGTTACAAATTATTTACTGAAAAATACTTTCGTCTGCTACGACAGGTACGAAATTCTTTATTATTAAATTTAATTGTATAAATTCTCATTCTTATACACAGCTTTTTTAAATAAACAAGGACAGGGTACTATAAAAGTGATTTTGTCTAATTCTTTGTAAATGAATTCAGCTACTTTGCAGTTAATGTGTTGTTTTTTAAAGCAATAACAAAAATTTCATCCTTTTTCTCGACATATTGAACAAAATCATCTGGTGGTCGGCGAAATTTTAAACGTGACCACTCGCTTCCACGCGGCACTCGCTACTGACAGCACCGCGACAATCGCTAAAGGCGCTGTCTCCACGAGCGAGTGAATCGCGGCGATATTATCGTCGTGCCACGTATTTCTATACACTCTATGGAGCCATCTCCACACGGCGATATTATCGCCGCGATGCGACGAGTGGCAACGAGCGTGCGAAACGTCATTACATCGTCGCTAGCCCGTCGCTACTAGCAGCGGGCCCGCCGCGCTCTCGCAACGAGCGCGCAGCGGGCGCGCTGTCAAACGCAGCGTCATTTCAGCGTTGCCTCTCGCAAGCAAGGAGGAAACGCGGCGATACCGTTACGAGTCGCCACGGAAACGCTGCGATTCCGATACGACTCGCGACGATACGTGGCGGAATTATCGCTCGTTCGTGGAGATTCTCCGGCGATATAAGGGCGGACTCGTCGCGATTCTCTCGCTCGTGGAGACAGCGCCTTAGGGGTCTCGTCGATGTGCATGTTTATGTGTGCGTGCCGTTTCGAACGTTTGTAGGTAGTTTCCATACTGTTTGTACATATTTATACTGTGCTACTCGTGAGAAACCTTTAAATGCAATGTGTGTACGAAATGTCTCAGTCAGAAGTCTTATTTAGCTCAACACGCTCGTGAACACTCTGGTAAGAAACCTCATAAGTGCAACATCTGTAAGCAACGTTTTATTGAAAAGAAATGCCTAAATTGACATGCTTGCACACACGCTGGTTGTAAAAAAACTAATGATTGCACTGTGTGTAAAAAATGTTTAATAACAGGAGTGTAGTTCGTCACAACACTAATGAATTCGTTGTACGTAATGAATGTATGATGCCGTAATAATTATTAACACTGCTTTGTGATGTGTGGTCGTATTTATAATGCTATTCCACATGACCTGAAGCAACTCCCAATTTCTATGTTTCTCAGAAAGCTGAAGGTTTGGTTAATAGATAAATGTTTTTATACTGTTGAGGACTTTTACAAATTTAATAATGATAAATAGTATTAAATTAATTCCCCGACTATTATATATGTACCTGCGTTAATGATAACACAATAGAGAATAATAATTATATTGTATAAGTTAAATTAAAATTTATGATGTATAATGAATGAAAACCTTAATGTATAGTTTGTGACCGATGCTTTAATCAATTTAGTTCTAAGAATTATTATACCATTACTATTTGCATGTCAATATTATGTCATATTTTACTGCAAATAAATACTCTATTCTATTCTATTCTAAGATTTTGCTGAAAAAGATCCATATTCAGGTCTAGCATCAAAATTTAACAAAAATAGCTGATATAGCCTCGAAATATTGTCCTACTTTTAATTTTTATTAGTAAAATCATTATTTACAAAAAATATACATACTGGATCTTAAATTAAAATAGTCTAATCACAATAACTTAATCTAAACTTAATAAGTCACTGTCAGAAGGCCTCGTACCCAAAATGCTGGCAGCATTACCGCGTTGTATTGCGATACTAAGTCGCTGGCTGAAATATAAGGCAGCATTTCGAGCACGAGTTGCCTCAGTAAGACGCGCTGACAACTCTTTGTACAGACTATAAGTGGTACGGCCCCAAGGCCCTAATTAATATTTTAAATTTTTACAAATGATTTTTTTAATTGAATTGTAAATTACTTGCAAATAACACATACTCTTTTTATCAACGGTCCAACATATGAAAACGTAATAAAAAATATTAATGCCAATTTTAAAAGCGATTTAAAAAAAACGCAATCACTTTGTCTTCCCATTAAGTATAATTATTCTTTCTGTCTGTTTCTAATGTTTGCGGGAAGAAAATTCAAAATGTTTTTATATTATAAGTACTAATGTAATATTATTGTGTCAAATTAGGAATTAAGAACCATTTTGTATAAAATAATAATAATGGAAGAATGCTATATGCCTTAAAAACAAAAAAATACTTACCTAGATCACTAAAATTAGTTTGTGATGTACACAAAATCAGTGTGTATTTGTGTACAAGTGATACACATAGACACACCTATTTAAATCCAGATGCCAAGAAAAAAAAAATGTGTTTTATGAACAAGATTTTTCAAATGTTGGTACTAAAATGTGCCCAAGATAGAGTTTCTAGTTTCTAAACTTAAATAAAACTGAGAGCTATACTTTTGGAGTCAAAATAAAAAATGTTTTAAAAAGATCAAGTTCTTACATATTTTTTTTTTGGTCAGGCTACCAAAAGACGTAAAGCTTCTTCTTTTAACTACACCTATAATAGAAGAGGCGAACTGTTCTGCGCATCATGTGACCGCGTATTTAGAACCAAGTTAGGCTTCGCTAGCCACATACGGGCACATGATCGCAAGCAGACTGCCAAAAATTAACAGGGTGTCGCCGTCGTCTGCGAAGACATCCTCATCATCATGTATAATATGTATGTATACCAAATATTTGTATACCAAAGAAAAGTATAATATTGTATTAATATCAGTTATGCTGGTACAAAAATACAAGCTCTGCTTAGTTTGGGACTAGATGGCGTTATGTGTAAGTTGTGAGATATTTATTTATTATTAAATGCTTCTTCATGGTATTTTGAAGTTGTTGTTTTTCAAAAACTATTTTATGTATCTTCTTATAGTGAAGTTGTCCAGCAGTTAAAAGGACGGGTACGAAAATCGACCAATCCTATGTAGATTATTTTGTTACTCTTAACTTGTTATATGTTCGAACGCCGGTTACATAATGCCACGGAAAATTTAATAATTTAGTTCCTGTTAAACAGACGCGTCGCTGTTGATCGAAACAAACAAAATGGCGTCAATAAGATGTTTTGTGACTCAAAAAAATATTGTTAATTAAATAGTGCTAATATAATTTGTTAAGAGCCCTATTACATTTTTACGTTGCGCCAAATTAGGTGTTTCTGCGACCGCGCGGCAAGTTACGACACTCGATGCACATGTTGCGTGAACAGTGACTAAATAATCTTGATCCGCTGTAGTATGATTTCCTATGGCACTTCCACGGTAAACGAATCGTAAAGTATGCTTTGTTGTTAGAATAAAAAGTATTTTTTCAGTTTACCAGTTTAGTAGTTTGCAGAATTGGCTCCTTATCAATAACAGGTATATCAGTTTTACAACATTTAGTCAATTGAAACACATTAAAATTATTTTATTTCGTATATTTTTGATAACATTATGAAACTTAATATAAAGTAAATATTACAGTACGTGAACATTATGCTAAAGTAGGTGTGATCCACAAAAATAAATACATACATTATAATATGTCGATAAGTGTCGTTTACTATAGTGACTTGATGACAATTTTTCGCTATGCGCATCAATTGCAACCAACTGATTCATGAAGAAACGAAAATCAATTAAGCGTCTTCCTTGAATATCTATATTATCCTGTGAACAAGGCAAAATAAAGCATTAGCATTACCCATCAAAGAGATATAAGTAAATTGTGTAGCGTAAGACAAAGATTAGTTATAATAGGGATTTCCTAAGTCTTAAGCAACTAGTTAGCGTACATACCTTTTCATCATTACGGTTAACAGATATTTCTTCTTTATCTATTTCTTCAATGATTAAACTATCATTAGTCTCGAAGCCTGGATTTTCATTGTCAACACTCTAAAAAATTAAAAAAAAAAACATAATATTAAATAATTTTCCCAAACGAAGCATTACCTAGAAAAAAGATATAAGTACATTGTGTAGCGTAAAACAAAGATCACTTATGTTGCCTAAGTTTTAACAAACTATTTGGTATACAATGTATAATATATATACCTTGTCAGCGTTACAGTTAACAGATATTTCTTCTATATCTGTTTCTTCAATTATTGAATTATCATTAGTGTCGAAGTCTGCGTATTCACTGTCAAAAGTCTAAAAAATTAAAAAAAGCATGAAATAAATTAAATTTTCAATACGAAGTATTTCATATTAAGAAAAGTTCATTATTTTACCATGTCCTTAGTTTCATTGATGTTGCTAGATGTTGAAGCTTCAAAGTTTTCCAGATTCTGTTTTTTATTATTTCTATAAAAAAATATAAATTATGAATATACAGGGTGGATGCGACATAGCGACATTTATTGAAACCACAGCTTCTATACATGGCCAGTATGCATTTCCACCGGATAAAAAATTCTCTGGCGAAAAAAAAAATTCACGTCTTCCGAACAAATTGCACGATCGCAATGTTCAAATTGTTCGGAGAACGTGATTTCTTTTTTTCGCCAGAGAATTTTTATCCGGTGGAAATTGATACTTACCATGTATAGAAGCTGTGGTTTCAATAAATGTCGCTATGTCGCATCCACCCCGTATAAGTATGTTTTAATAGAAATGGGAAATATGAGCAAATTTCTTATTTTTCTTTCATAAGAACTTTCTCGAACACGCCGAAAAAGTAGGTATTGAGGGGAGCGGATGTCCTTTCTATTTTTTTTTTCATTAGAACCTTCTAACAATTCATAACAAACACGACCAATTAAATAACGACGAAAAAGAAATTAAATACCTTGCTTCTCTAGCTTTGCTCAGGTTTTCGATGTTATGCCTTTTACGTTTCCTTAAGCATTGGTATTTACATTTACCCATATTGACTGTAGCACAACTACAATAAAACGCAATTATCTGTATAATACAAAAGAAGTAAAATAATTGTGCTACTACAACACACAATACCAAAATAATATTATACTCACAATGATCAAGAAATCGCGATCCTACTATGAGATGCTCACACGCACACACACTGACGTAGCGTTTACTTGCCTAGTTACGCACACTAGCGCACGAAATAAACTGACATAGGTCCGACCTCGACAAGCGCTCGTGCGCATCTGATTGCATCTCCCCGGCGCAGTCAAATAAGTACTACTTTTATTTGATTTATTACAAAATAACTATAGCAATTTTAAATAAAACAAAAAATTTATAGGATAAAGCAAAAGTGAAATATTATTTTAGTAAAAACTTTATATTGAAATAATACGAAATACCAGAGATATTCTGACTTGTTTTGAGGTAATTTTGATTAAAACTTGTATCAATTCCAGACCTTTTTTTATACTCATAAAAGGTCAATATTAAAAATATATTTTATAATGATGTTAGTAGAGGATACATTCAATACAAAAAATAATATTTTGATGGGCAGGGTTAGCCAGTTTTTACAAATTAGAGCTCTCAAACAAGGTCTGTTCCCCTCTTTTACTGAATCATACATCAGCAGAATGATGATTACTGCATAATTAAATTAAAAAAATAATATCTGTTGTATTAATGTTTAAGACGAAGAAATGGGCTATCTTTATAATGTAATTTTTTTAAGTAATAAACAGCAAAAAGTATACAATTACGACGGCGAAAACCTTGCACATACGCATTTTTTTGTAATAGGGCTCTTAAGAAGACGTTTCACAAGATCAATGCGATTTGAAACAAGCTTCCTTAAAGCGAATTGAAAGAATATATATTATTTTCTTTTTTACTAGCCTTTAGGTGTGTCCCACTGCTGGGCAATTACCTCTCCCCATGACTGCCAAGTCCCTCTGTTACTTACCATCTCTGGCCAATCGTTCTGAAATGCATCCAAGTCGTACCGCCATCTCCGTTTGGGTCTTCCTCGTCGCCGTTGACCGTTAACGTGGTACCCACTTGGGTCCCTTTTTGGGCCTACCTCTCTGGACTCCGGTAAACGTGGCCAGCCCAGTCCCACTTTTGCCTGGCATACCCTTGCCCAACATCCGTGACACCGGTTTAAAAAAAAAATAATCATGAAAAATTATTTCATACGGGTATAGTTAATTGACTAAGCGTTTGATGTCATTCGGCAGAGCTGTCCATATATTTTGGTTCTCGGCAGACACCTGCAGAAATGTTTGTTAGAAAACACTCCCACATTTACACGAAAACAAATCATCAAAAAATATCCTTGGGATTCAAGTAACCTACAAGTGCACAAGATGTCACGTTACGTAAAAGGAATACTAGTAGCTGTGTATACACATTACAATAAAATACTAACGAGAACTAGCTTCCAAATGTATACATACAAACATTTTTTAATTTTTTTTTTTATTTAGAAACTTTTAATCCCTGTGAGAAAAGAAAATTATGAAACTCGCGCCAACACCGAAGAAACTTTATGTAAAAAAGTTAATTATCATGAATCCCGATAATAGTTATTTGTGCAACAAAAATACGTATTGTTTCGAGTGCTAAAGCACGAGATGTAAATAACTTTGATCTCGCGTCGCACTTACAACTCACCTCAGCAGTGACAAAACAATCCCTAGAAATTAAGGAAAATAAAACAACTTTGCATCCTTTACAGTCTTTTTCAACTCCTCCGAGGTCAGTATAATTTCTTCATCACTATTTTTTTATTTATTTACAATATTAATCTAAAAACAACTGGGTCAATTTTGATATTTAACATTACGCTAAACTCTACGGGCTGTCTCGGACGCACGTGTCGCAATTTCTATTATTTCGAAATTTGAAGTAGTTTCGAAGTAGGTACATGAGTTGTTCCTATTTGTCTGTTTTGATTTGTTTTAATAGATACGTTTGCAAATCATAGATAATAAAACAAACTATTCGAAAACAATGATAAAGTTTGCTAAATTTTGAAATCTATCTATCTATATAATCTATCTTTATACAATATTAAGGTTGAAAAATTATGTAGGGACACAGCGTCCTTATATTCAAGGCACTTGAAACACGACTCGCTAGTTTCGGCAGTCGACAACTCGCGCCCACTCAATTAGGTCGTTTCCTATTTTTATAATAAGTTCGACACTGTAATACTTTTAAGTTGCGCACATAATATAGTGAGTTAAATAACTTCACGTGTTTTAATTAATCATCGACTCAATAACAACAAAATATAACCCTCAAGTGGTGACCCTAAATAAAACCCAAAAAATTAAGAATCCAGGCCCCAGGTTCTGTACCAATTTTATTCAGCCATGGATTCGTATGCTGCGGAGCGAGTGATGCTTTGTCTATGGTATGCTGCTATATTCGAAATTTCTCAAGGTTAGGTGGCGCTGTAACTGAAATAAGTTAGCACTAAATGCTAACTTATTTTAGTTACAGCGCCACCTGTACGACCAGTGACAAGTCACTTAGTCACACACAGTATGTTTGGGTTAGACAAAATCGATACCGTCGAGAGATGACGCATTTTTATCAAATACTTGTAATATTTTAGAGCAAATTATAAGCTTTGCTATGCCTTTTTCTATTTAATACAATATTACTGCTGTATTTTTATTTTTTTCGATCTTATTATTGTATAATACAAAATAGCATAGCAAAGCTATGATTTGCATGTGATTTGCTTTTAAATATTACATGTATTAAACCTTTTTCAGCATCATAATCTTTTAAAAATAATTGCATACATAAAATATATCGGTATTTTTATTAGTTAATCAATGGGTCTAACTACTAAAACCCAAATGTAATGTTCGAATATTTTTTTAAATACGTTATCCTACAGCTGGTGAAATATCATTGCACTTAATGAGAAGTACAGTCAGCAACAGAAGTCAACAACACACAAACGAATTTTCAAAATCGCTTAATTCTGAACATTTTATTAAATGCAGCCTAATTCATTCACAGAAATAATTAAATTGGTTGGTTATTTAAAAAAAGAAATGCTGATTATATTATTTGTTCATATTTGAAATTGTGTTTATAAATAAGCAAAAAAAACTCGTTGAGAGGGTGTTTTTTTTATTACCAACTGAAAATATTATGAAACCTTGGATGAAGGATAATGAAACATTACAGTCATCTGGTATTACTGAAAAATGTCAAGCAACTGTCACATGACATGTGTCACATCAATCAAAAGTCAAAGCCAGTATCTATCATATATATGTTAGTCTATGTTCAAAGTTTTTATTTCTGTATTTTGAAATGTTTTTTATTGTTTATTTTGATTTTAATACATTTAAATAATAATTTTCCAATAAAAAAACCGACTTCAATTACTAATAATGCTTTAAATAAAATAAAAACTACTAAACCAAACTGAAAAAAAATTTTATGGGACCACCTGGCAACTATTTTGCGACGAACAAAAAAAAATCACGCGAATCGGTTCATTAACCGCGACGTAATCGATGTACATACATAGAAAAAAAATACTGGTCGAATTGAGAACCTCCTCCTTTTTGGGAAGTCGGTTAAAAACAAATAACAATGTCAATCCGTTACTATATCTGAGTCAATGTAAATTAGATTTGGGTATTAAATAAGGTTCCAGTTTTATTATTTATTCATTGGATTCAATAAATCCAAGCCTCGGACATCATGGTCTATCTTGTAGCAAGAGTGCTGGTGGTTTTTCGCGCCACGCTAATTTAAACGACATTATTCGACGAGCGCTTGGTACTGCCGCCGGCGTGCCTGCTGTACTTGAACCCAATGGTTTGGCACGTGACGATGGCAAGAGACTGGACGGTATGTCGTTGTTGCCATTAAAGATGGGTGGGCCTTTGATGTGGGACGCAACCTGCGTCGATACCCTTGCGCCATCTCATCTTCCTAGCACGGTAGTTTGTGCTGGAGCAGCGGCCATTTCTGCAAAGAACCTCAAGCGGTACAAATATAATAATCTTGTCGATGATTATACATATATTTGAGCCGTTTGGAGTCGAAACCTTAGGGCCATGGGGTCCGGGCGCTCGGCTGCTTTTTAAGGATTATATCAAAAAGCCTTATCGATGCGACACATGACTAGAAGGCTGGTTTATATTTGGCTCAAAGAATAAATGTGGCAATGCTGCCAGCCTTCTGGGCACGATGTCGCCCTTTGACATCGATGCGGAGGAGTTTTTTGATGCTCTTTAAAGTTTTGTAAATATCATATTATAAGTTATTGTAGGTATGTATTTTATTGTATCATAGTGGGTAATTTAGTTATAAATCTTTTATTTAAAAACGAAATATGATGTGTATAAGTTAAATAAAAAAATTGTTTTTAGATCATAGATTCTGGATGAGGTCAGTGTTTAATTCCACCACGGGAAACTTTTATTCTACGGTTTCGACTTTAATTCCCGGGTCGAGCAAAAGTGTTATTTGGATCCTGCCGTTAGGAAATTTTTAATAGCACCACAGATAGGACAATGTATTCAGCGGATAGACTCGATAACAAGGTATAGGTGAAGTGTTAATATTATTTTAAAATCTCTTTTGCTTAATAAAACATACTAAAAAGGGTCTTTCAAATAGAGCGGGTCGATGTTAATAATATTCGGCAGCCATTTTGTTTTGGCGGCATCTATCAAATATGTTTTTTCTTATTCAGTCACTGATGCCAAATCACCATGGCAAGTTACACGGTTGAGCAGCATGTGCAAATGATAAAATTTTATTATTAAAATTGAATTGGATTGATTGGAAGAGGATCCCGATTTTAGCCAAAAAATAATCTTTAGCGACAAGGCAACTTTTTGGATTAATGGTTTTGTTAATAAGCAAAATTGCCGTATATGGGATGACCACAAGTTACTGTTTGGTGCGGATCTTGGTCTGGCGGCGTCATTGGTCCGTACTTCTTCGAAAACGACCTTGGCAAGGCCATCAACGTCAACGGCGGGCGCTACCGATCAATGATAATCAATTTCTTTTGGCTTGTATTGAACAATATGGACGTGAATGTCATGTGATTCCAGCAAGATGACGCTACTTGCCACACAGCGAACGACACAATGGACATTCTGCATTATGAACGGTTTGAGGGTAGGGTTATCTCTCGCAGAGGTGACGCGAATTGGCCAAGATCGGGTGATTTGACTTCGCTAGACTTTTTCTTTGGGTAGGTCTATGCCAATAAGCCACAATCGACCGTTGCCCTGAAAGCCAACATAACGCAGGCTATCGCTCAGATTCAGCCGAATATATGCAGCAGAGTCATTAAAAATTGGACCTCGTATTCGTGCCACCATACGAAGCCGCGGCGGTCATTTGAACGATGTCATATTCCATCCATAATGGCATAATTCATATCTCACTCACTTCTTGTTTTATTCAATTTTAACATCGACCCGTCCTTGTTGAAAGACCCTTTAGTAATTTGTAAATACAAATTATAGACAGACCGAGTAAATACAAAGTAATTTGTAAATACAAAGCCTACGACAGTAACTCGAACGAATTCTATTAAAGCAGCCGGGGCGCAATGGATAAGGCATCGGTCTTTCGATCGAGAGGTAGTGGGTTCGAATCCTAGCCATTATAATACGGACGTGAACTTCCTCCTAACATAAGGGAATTACATTACATTGACGTTCATTATGTGTGCTGAGACGTTGGTGCTCTTCGGATAAATCAAAAAGGTGGTAATTAGAAGAATGTAAAATAAAAAGCCATGTTAATGTTTGAATATTTAATTACGGTAGATATAACGACACTGAACGACAAATTATCTATTTTATAGCGATTATTACAACACATTAATTACAGACAATACAGGGACACACTACTCTTATTTCGCAAAAATGGTAATTAACAATAATACTTATATGCATATTAAATGTGAATAAAAGCCAGGAACAAAAATCAGAACAATATTAAGAATTATTATGTAGCGTCTACTCACGCCACTACTACACGCTTGCTCAAAATTTCAAAGAAGAGATAGAAAATAATTCGAGAAGAAAAATTATAGAAGTTTATTATGTCTGCTATGATTAAGCGTCTATTTACAATGATTATTTACATAAATACACTTACAAATTGGGATAAACAGCAGTCGTTACTTTCACAGAAGAGCGCAACACACCGAACAACTACATACAACATTACTACATGTGCTCACTACATTTATTATATTGATTAAAATGTGATTATTGAATTATATTTCAAACAAACAATTTTTTTTTGAGAATTTTCATTCTAAGTGAGAAAACACTGTATCGGCGTGTTTTGCTTTTAAATTCTTACAATCTAAAACTAGAGTAATACATCGGGTTTAATAATACGAACATTTATCTATATTTAATTTTCCCAATTTTTTATTACAACATTGCACAAATAGTAATAACATGAAAGAGAGATCATCCAATTTTTCTTCTGTTTTTTTACAACAGGAGCTAGTTGTGGTACACCTATGATGTTACCAGTGGCGTAGCGTGCCTTTGCGGGGCCCCGTATAAAAAAATGTTTGGGGGCCCTTATTAAGGGCGAAGATTTCTCACAAAAGAAAAAAAAATGTTTGCATAAAATGAAAAGAAATATTTATTTATCATAATTATCTGTCACTTTTCCAAATTTTTTACAAAAAATTCAATTTAAATATACACTCTTTGCCTTTTTTTCGGCAAACTGATTTATTAAATCATTTAAAGCTGATGATGACTTTAGTTTTTCTAAAGTTTCTGCCTATATAGGCAATATTGACAGGTCTGATAGGCGTTTATGTCCCATCGAAGTTTTAGGTAATTTTTTATCAGTTTTAATTTTGAAAATCTTCTTTTAGCAGTTGCGTTGGGGGCTCCCGTGGCCCGGGGGCCCAAATAATTGATACGGCAGATACGGCGGTAGCTACGCCCCTGGACGTTACCTATCTGTAGCCTTAATCTAGTAGTTTAATGACGTTATAGGACCCTTGCACCATAGCGTAAGAGAATGTGCAGAAATGCTGGTCTTTCTACTTACGAATAGAAAAACCATTTCTAGCAGTGAAGCTAAGGTAAATGCTTACAACAATGAAAATGACAACATGAATTTTATATAATTTTTGGTTTTTGTTTTTAGTCAAATGTTGTGAGTGCTATAATGATGATACTTTAATTTATTACTAGAATAAATGAAAAATCACCACATCTATACTACAGGCTATCGATATTTACTACAGTGCATATTGAGCTAAACATTTTGATATGCGAAATTCACTACAATAATTCTAGAACAAAATAGATTAGCTATGAATATTATTTGGAAACTATCGATCTTTTTATGCTGGTAGTATAAGGTGGTATAAGCTATAGCTTAGATACTAGGAGTAACTGATGAACGAGATTCTTTAATTAAACATTAATAAGATTAAAATTGAATTAGTTTGGTTCTTATTTCAAATCTAGAAGCGTTGATACTCCGGCAGCCTGCAACCAATATTGATAACACCATAAAAACAATGTTCTGGATAACCCGAGATAATAGGATAAGGATAATACTCTCATTAACCGGCTAATATAACAGTTTCGCATACTGGCTCGATGGCCTAGTGGTTAGCGTATGCCTCTCACCGTGAGGTCTCGGGTTCTATGCCCTAGTCGGGCAAAGTGATATTTGTTAACTTTCCGCCAGGCAATTCACAATACAGGCTCACAGACCCCCCATTACCATGGGACTTAAACATAAGAGGTGAAGTGTGGATATCGTTCACCTCTGCCACACTCTTCTGTGTTATATAGGCGTAATGTTATGTTTTAAACTAGACTTTACTGTATCTATCTAGCTATATAAACCTTGGAGAAATGGTAATTAAAACGTACCTTGACTCTTTATCCTCGGGCTATGATTGGTTTCCATCTAGAGTTCTGTTCACTGCAAATAAAGTTAAATATTAAAATCTTACATAAATAATTAGTAATGCGATTTCGCGCACAGAGCAAGCAGTACCTATATTAACAATACAAATAAGCAACGCTCGACACCCCAAGCCGCTCACGGCAATGTTGCACCCTGTCGCCCGTATGGCTTTGCCTTAGGAGCCCATAGAGTGAGTTGACGAGTCACCGTCTGCCCCTTTTTTCGTGTACAACATGTGTTTCAGGGCAGGCGTCAGTTTTACCTACCATAAACCAGAATACCCAGTCCATTAGCACCTCGACACAATAGCTCTTATCTTTTAGTCTCCATTTTCTGCAATAGGTCTGCTCAAACCGGGGATTGTCCTTGGGTGCATTTTTATAATGTGAACAGGAATAATCGCCGGTTGCATTATATTTAGAGTAAAGTGTTTATCGGGCCTCTGTGCTGTTGGCTTCGGCCCCATACATGCCTACCAAAGTTCCGGGACTCTGTAGTCCCGAGATATTAAAAAAAATACAAATAATAATAGCAGCCCTGTATCTTATACATGTCCCACTGCTAGGTTTGGGCCTTGTCTCACGATGAGGGGGTTAGGCCATAGTACACCACGCTGGCCAAGTGCAGATTGGTAGACTTCACACGAGCTCAAATACTTTTTAGGTACTCTTAGGCATGTAGGTTTCCTCACGATGTTTTTCCTTTACCGTTAGCTAGCGATAGTTTATATAATAAATACACACATATCTTTGAAAAGACGTATCTTAATGATTTAGTGACAGGGTGTGTGCTGTGGGTTCGACCTCGAAAACTTTGACTTCACTGTCCTACGGTCTCCCACTCGGCTATCACTGCTGTTGTCCATATTAATTTGGTGCCTATTTCATCAACGTGTTCAACTCAAGTTAATCACTATGATACAGCATTCGATTTCTTTGTCCCGCACAATCATTGAATGAGAGAGTGAGTTGCAAATACAAAAAGTTTGGTGTAATCTGGGCTAAGTTCTCTGTTATATTATAACTATCGCAGCAATATCATCAGTGTATTTCGAAAAAGACTATTCCTACTTTTGCACTGTTTGTTTAGCAAAATTATATTATATAACTATATTATATCAGAGCTTTATGAGAGTTAATTATCAGTTAATATTTTCAAGTGAGATGATAGTTTTTTTACTTTTAATGTTTACAGGAAACAAAGAAGGGAAAATTTTAATTTATGTTTAATATAAAAAATAGTTTTGTGTTACATTTTGGAGTATTTACCCATCGAATAACAAAGAATAACAATGTTTTTTTTTCATTTGATATTATATATATATATTTGCACGATTTTAGGTACCTATGCCTAAAATACAGTTTTAAACAGTTTTAAAATTTTTGTCTGTCTGTCTGTTTGTATCTGCTAATATTCTAAACCGCTCGACCGATTTTAATAAAATTTTATACGCAAGTAACTGACTACAAGGCGTGTAACATAGGCTACCTTTTATTGATGTACAGTGGGCCAAGCAATTAGGTATACAGGGCAAAAATTTCTACGCCATACTGAAAACTGACTACAATACATATGCATGTGTGAATTGCTTATTTAATAAGTGTAATATACCCACTATTTAGATATGTAACTCACTTATCCATAACTTTACGATGACTTTGAAGTTTTTGCCCTGCATACCTAACTCGTTGGCCCACTGTACCTACCACGCAGGCTTTGATAGTTTAACTATCCATCAAAGTTTTTTGATATTTAACATTACGCTGAACTCCATGTAAGCGGGGCATTAACTTTTAACACGAGTCAAAGAGCGGGCACAGCTACTACTCAATATAACGAACTTCTCGCGGACGAAGTCGCGGGTAAAAGCTAGTACTGTATAAATTAGCAAAGTTAATTGGGGTGCATGTAAGGAGCCTCCCCGAGTGCGGTGCGTCGGACGTAGGGAATCGTTGTCGTACACAACGATTCCCTACGTCCGCCGCACCCTGGGCAATTCGCTAATCCTCCAAAGCGAATTGGCTAATCCTTTCACGCCGATGGCAAGTCAAAATAAAATTAGACTCAGCCATCGACACGACGAAGAAGAAGAAAAGCTGAACCCAAATAATATCGCTTGGGCTAACATCGTTTGAAGTCATCGAACAACGGGCAGTTCGATACTTTACCGGTAACTCCCCACGAGGCGTTTGTTTTCTGTCGCCTTGAGTCATATTTGTAAGTCCACAAGTAAGTCAGAACTTTGAAATTTCTATCACTATAGTGACTAGTATATATACTTTTTGACTTATGTCATTCGGGTTGTCTAACTCAGCACACTTGTTATCCATAGCATTTAGGAGTCAGCTCATCGTGTCCTTCTAGCTAGCTATCAGCTTTTGAAGTTATTCCGCACCGTTCGGGGCCATTCGGTTGTCTATCGGTCTTTCATCCAAAGTGCTGTTTCTCCTCTCCTCGTGATGAGTCTGGACTTCCCGAAAACTATTTTTGGATCCATATGCTCAAACAACACCTGGTAATACTGGTTTGCATTTGACCCGGATTTGACCAAAGGCTTGTGTGATATGAGAATGAAATATGTTGACTAAACGTTTTCCTCAAGGTCATTTAGAGCCATATACATATTCTTGTGCAGTTGTACGGTCTGTGTGCGGTGCAGTTGATATAATTTAGAAGAATGTTGAAGTTAAAATATTTTTGTAATCTCACTGTACCTCATTGACAGTTATTTTTAAAAGTTACAGTTTCAATGCAGCCGGGTGGTAGTCCGAAGGCATGATTCGTCATATTATTATGTCATTCTACTACATGCTGATTATAAAAACATATAAAGAAAATTCGCTTGGCAAGCTGTAGATAAAAGGATATAACTATGTTAGTTATTCGCAATATAACTAAATTATTTCTAAATAGAAGTAGTAGGATATTTTAGGCTTATCAACAACGGCCTACTCTTATTTTGGCTCTGAGTTATTAAAAGCCTTAAAGTATCACATCAAATGTAAAATAACTGACAATAATTCGCATTTTTGAGTAGGATATTTTTGGTCAAAATTGAGACTTACAGTTCTTCCTGTCGGAAATCCTATTTCTCCTGCGTTCTCGTGCCATTGGCTTGCGTGGTTTTGACGTAGCTGACCTCACCAAACTTTCTAATATTTCCTCATCCGCAGATAGATCTCCACTAAAAGCAAATATAAAATAAGGTCAAGCTAGATTTTAACAAATTATATCGTCTTCCCTAATTAGGGCAACAATCTGTGACCACATAGTCCTAAATATTGCATGCTTCATTCGAGGATAGTTTCGCCGAATTATCTTAGTTTAAGCAATGTAGTAGTGATCATATAAATAAGCATAATGTAGCCTAAAATATTATATATGTAATATCTATTGTTTTTAGTCTAATACTTACTTGACTAGAATTTTTTTACTATTCGGCTGGCTCTTGCGCCTGCCATCAGTTAGACTGTCTGTATCAGGGTCAGTCTTCAGGAGTTCCTTCAGCGCTCTATCCGCGGTATGGTCGCCGTTTTTGGTTGAATAATTGGTCACCTGCATTTATAAGTTTTGGTACTATTAGGTCCTCTTGTTGATATGGTATTCGAAATATATACGCTAGATGTGGATACTACAAGTTATATCATCATCAGAATATCTTGGAATAATATTTATTTGAAAGTACTTACATCTATAATCATTTTTCCTCTAGTCTTGTTTCTCTCTCTGTGATTAGCTTTCTTCTCTAACTGCTGCAACACTCTTTCTCTTGTCGTCCTGTATTCCAATGAGAACTCCGCTATGACTTTAAGGAACTCTGCTGGTTTGGTCTTGTGGATATCGCAAGCTGGCACTCCCATGAACAGCAAGAATTTATTAAACCTGTAACAATGAAAACTTTCTTTGTGTTTTCTATTTTTAAGTCACAGATAGTAAATTCGTATAAGCTTAATTCGCATTGCAGAATAGGTTCTATTATAAACTTCGCAGAGGCAGTCAACACTCTGAAGATTGGATATCGCTTGATTTTAGTAAATTTTAGGTACCTTTAACACATTATTCACAATGGATAGTTTTAGATACAGTTCAATTACATAGATAACAATGCAATCTGTATTATTCAATGATATTACCTGCTCATAACCCTCTTTTTAATAACAGACAGTAAGATTATCCTTTCAGCTGCGTCAGTGAGGAATTCATTTATTTTCGTCTTGAATATCTGAGAACCGTCATGTTTAGCAACTCGTTTCATGTGGTCCCATGACGCCTTGCAGTCAGATTCCAGCTTCATTAGATTAGCTGAGAGGATGTCGAAATCGACTTTTGATGCCCGGATTACGGGTCCAACCTGGAAATTTATTAGTTAATCTTTATATTTCTTCAAATGACATCTAAAATGGGTGTTTTTAACCCCTTAGGTTAATTTAAAGATAGGTGTAGACTTATATTCATAATAGCGAACGACGGAGATTCTAGTGAGCTGGAGTTATATCTACTACCCTTTTACTTCAAATTGGCCAAGTTTTGCCGTCCTGCCACCCAAACTTACAAAGGGTTTGGACGGCCAAACCCTTTGTAAGTTTATAAACATGTTAAAATGACACGGTCAAAACAGTCAAAAGCGGTTTTAAACCCCAGAGGTGAGGTAAAAAAAAACAAGACTGGACGGCCTATTGGAAGTAAACAGGTAATATATCTCTGATACCAGAATTAGGGCAGGGCATAATGTAAGGAACTGATTTTTAAAGCATTTTAACATAACCGGGGAAAACACTGTAAAATATCAAAATGACTGTTACGGCATCATGAGTTTCATAATTTCAAATATACATAATAATCTCATAACACTTACTTCACTGAAGAAGTCGGAGCTATCCGGGAATTTCTCGATGATCATTTCACAGATGTGATAAAGTAAAGGATGTTTGTGCACCGTGTCCTTGACCTCGACGACCTTGGACAAGTATTCCAGACGAAAACCTTTGGCGTAGTTTCCATTGAGATAGTTGCCCACAGTCCTTAGAGTCGAGAGGATAACCTTGAAGGTCCTGTTTACTTTTAATAACTCAATACCTTGTTTGAGGTCCATCAATGGTTCAGCGATTTCTTTCTATAATTCAACAAAAAAAATATTGAATTTTCAATTGTTTAACGGAAGTACAATTTTTAAAGATTTTATTTTGATGAGCTTCTTCTTACCTCTAAATTATCAAAATCCAATTTGAATACCCAAAGTTTGAGTCGGGATGAGAGTTCATTAATAGAAGCCAAAGTGAGCAGAAACTGTTCAGCACTGCCCAACGGTAAATCAGGATTTGCGTACTAAAACAAATTAATTGTTTTTATTTGTATTTTATATTGTTATCATGTAACGTAGTGTCATGTATCTAGTAGTGGCAACAATATTACAGATGCTTATGTAGTTCAATAACAATAGTGCCCTTTTTAAACGGAATAATTCATTTTAACATGACGACCAAGTTTGAACAAAATATTTTTTTTGTGTACTTTCTTTACATCCTGCGGCTACCTTTTTCTCGTGTTTATTATTTACCTGTGCCTCTAAAATTTTGACTTTCTCTTCTTCAGTTGGTAGCATGGTCAACAATTTTTCGATTCCCTCTCTTCCAATGACTGTGGCATCCATTTTCATTATAGCTGCTTTAATAGTTTGTGGTGTGGGTAATTTCTTCATAGCTATGTTGATCGCGTTTGATCTCTTAGCGTCCAATATGAGATTCCTTTTTGGTTCCATGAGTTTCTGTAATTTGAGATGTAAATAAACAAATTGCAAGGTTTGAATCCTTTATTATTGTTGATATGATATTTATACAACTGTAGACAAGACATGAAGATGATGGTATTCCAGGGACTGTTTTCTGATTTTTAATTGTAAGAGTAAAAGATGAAGGGTTTAACTTATTTGCTTGAGAATTTGTTTTTGTATCCTATAACCCAAAATAATACCATCATCCACACGTCATGTATTCGTTAGAATCAAACACGAAGCTAAAATAAAAGAAAAATAAAACTTACTTCCTGAATTGTAACGATACAGGCACCGAAGATGTGCATGAAAAAAAAAAGAAATAAACTTAGTTAGATCAGGTTTAGAGAAAGATTATATATCAAGTAAATCTTAATTTAATAGTAAAATCATAATACAAAACAAGTATTATAAAAAAAGCTGTTTAATTAGACTTAATATAGATTTTGAAATGTCCAACCTTAATAATCAAGTCGTTACTCCTAGATTCAAACAAGTGCTCCAACATGTTTGTATCTACGCTCACATTTGGCAGGTCATCCCAAATGAACCCGCCTACCTTAGGCCTAATAGGCACAGGCGTAGGGTTCTCCTGGATCTCTCTCCAGAACAGCTTTACTGTTTTCTTATTCTTCTTTATTGTACAGCTATCGGAATCATTAGACATATCAGCTGATAAAGCTTTAGGAGGTAAAGGAACGTTATTCTTAGGTATTGGTGGGAAACAGCCAGGCAGAGGAGGAGGTAAGCCCATCGTGGGGAACATAGTAGGAGGTGGAGGTGGCGGACCACTGGCAGTCGTGACAGCAGGCGATGCCAACTCATCGTCAGAGTCCTCGCGGAGATCAGAAAAGTCCAAGTCACATAATTGAAATTCCCTGCCGAGACATCCCTTCCTTAGTTCTTCCCAATGTAAATCGTTTTCTGAAACTTTGACTTCGAGAATTTTAGGAGACTTCTCAATTGTTGGGCTTTTTATGATCTCTGTAATTGACAAGTTTTTAATTATTAAAATATAAGAAAAATTAAAATTTCAATCACTAAATTTAAAAGAATTGCTTTATAGCTACATACCTTTTGACTGAGATTTGGCTAATTCTTCTTTGGCCTTTGAAACAATACCTGCCATATCAGAAACCCTTATAGATTTTTCTTCAGTGGTAGGGCTTACTGGGCTGGTCAGTCTTTGTGCCAGATCTTTAATACTGTGTTCCCTATTCAGAATAATCCCCCGGTCGTCCTTCACCTCGGGTGTAATCTCAAGCTGTTTCTGACGCATCACGGCTATTGCATCTACAGTGTTCACACTATGGCCTAAAGTGCCATTTTGGATCCTTTGTTTCAGACCTGATGTATATCTTTGGTTACCTGTATGTGCGTGTAGTAAAATTTATAATTTCTAAAATGTACGAACACACTTTATAATATCTAAATAATATAACTACAAAATTATAAACATCAAGCTATACAAAAGCAGAATGAAGCGGGTGATAAAAGAATTAGTGTGTTAGTTAAAAGCACAAACCATTTTTTAAAATATCTGCTAAATTAAAATTCTTCGTAGTTCTATTAATGAAGTTATCTGTTTCATCTTGATGACCGTTGACTCCATTGCAGTTGTTAACGTTATTGGTGCAAGTGACTCCAGAATAATTTTTATTATTTGTGTATGTACCATTAGTATAACTCCCGTTGATATTTCCATTGGTGTTGGTGTAATATCCATTGGTACTTGTGAAGCTTCCATTCACAGTTTTAAAACTAGTATTGAGACTGCAAAAACTGTCATTTAGGCTGCTAAAGCTACCGTTGCTTGTGAAACTTTCGTTTGGAGTAGAATTTTGATGATTATTGGTGTAACTCCCATTAGTCCCCGTAAAACTACCATTTACTCCCGTGAAACTCCCATTGTTGCTTGTAAAACTGCCGTTTAAACTTGTATAGCTGCCATTAGTGTTGCCAAAAAGGCCATTGTATATGTCACTGGAGTGATTTAACATTTCCTGTTGTTGAATAATATGATGGGCTTGTCTTGCGAATCGATCTCTCCTTCTTCTTAAAGCTGTATTTAGTTCCTTATTCTCTTTGTTATCAGTGATAGAAGGTAAGAATTGTTGACGATGGTTATTTGTCATTTTGGTTTCGGGTTCCGTATGAGTGGTGACAGGTTTTGCTGTTCATGGGAAACAGCAAATGTTACAGTCAATGTTATATGTTAAGAAATAATGTTGCTAAAGGCCTATGGGTTCATGTTCTCGCTAAGCAATGTATATTTAGTATTTGACTACAATGTAAAAACATTGAAGGCCTTAGTATGGTTATTATGTATTAGCTGCCCACATATTGTCACTTTTAACAACATTATACAGGCTGTGACCGAAGGGTTGCAATAAAAGGTTATGGTGATAGAGAATCTTTATATTCCTACCATAATACTTCTTGTCTAATATCTTGATTGTTTTAAAGGAGTGAAATGATCTACAGAGGTGTGAATATTTTTTTTACAAAATATGTTTTTTTTTAATTAGCGATAAAAATTTTGAAATTCTGTATCATCCTGCTACCCTTAAACACCTCTTAAGTCAAGCCATGTGTAAAAAACAAAACAAACTGAAATCACAATCAAAAAGTTTTAAGAGGTAGAAAATTAGGTATGAACGGCCATACCATGCAAATAGATTAAAACGATATTGAAAGCACACAGACAAAACATCAAACATGTATGTCATCTTGTTACCTTTATCTTTGGACTGTTGTTTCCTAGATTTTCTCCTTTCCGTAGGGTTTAGGTTGATGCTTCTCCGTCGAATTGAGTTTATTACTGATTCATCCAGTTGCCTGAAAAGTGTTTGCTTTGAGTATTTTGTTTAAAGTTACGTTTATGAAATTAAAGTATTTTTTTTTTAATTTAAAAGTTACTCTTTTTACTTCAAGTCAGACTCACTTAATTGCATTGCCCGACTCATCTCCGTCCTCATACAGAAGAACGGCATCGAATATCTGCAACTGTCTGAGTAAGTCCAAATCAGTGCCTTGTTTGGACATGTATAGCTGAATGATTTCGTCTATGCCTTGGTCCTGCAGCGCATCAACTTGATCATAGTAAGTGTCTTTATCAGGAGCATTATTCAAACATTTATTTATCAAGGTAGTGGCATATATTAAAAGTTCAGTGTCAGAAGCATCGAAGTCTTGGAGGATCTTCATGACATTATACCAGGGTTGTCTTCCGTTGGAGCAGTCTACTGTGTTGATGGCATCGATAAGGAGAAGGCAGTTCTTTTCCGTGTACTCGACGAAGACTAGGAGGAGCTTAAGAGCCGTTTTGACGACGTGACGGAACTTGCTGGCGATGAGCGAATACAGCCATTGGACGCAGCGTTTGTGCGCCATGACGCCGTGCATGCCGTCAACGTAAAGAAGTATCTAAAATATAAAAGCTTTACTAAAATGTATACATTCAAAACAATTTTATTATACGTTATGTATAATTAGCCAATATGGACAGTAAATATTGCTAATGGAATTTAAACTCGTAATTGCCATTAGTATAATTATACAAGAGCTTCACGCACTCGGATTGTTCTAACTATCTGTTTATATAACCTATAAGTAAGTACTAATCTTGTGTACTGTTAAACGGTGTACGTATACATTATTCAGATAATTATTAAGTATATTCCTAAACTAACCTTGAGAGTTGTATGTACCCTAAATGCAAAAGCCTGTAAAAGGTTTACTATGCAATATTAGCTTGTAGTATCTAGATGTACCGTGATACAATGCATCATACGTAATAGGAGTGAATCTTTCAAAATCTATCAAGGTTTTGTTTCTTATATATAATTAGATAACAAAAACTTAAGAGCTTTTGACCATGACCCGAAATCGAACTGTAGACTAAGATCCTGGCTATACAGTTGGTGCTAACAGGTCGTTTTGCCGTGTACACGCTCAATCTAACTTTTGCACATAAAATTTTCATACTATTGAAAGCACACACAAATAGTTTGTGCAAGTAAGATAAAGCGTATGGCTGACCTAAAGCTGAGATTTATATAGCGTACAGTAATAAAAAAAATACATGATTTAATTATTATGACCTTAATTCCTGCCATATCAGAAACCCTTATAGTTTTTCTTCAGTGGTAGGGCTTTCTAGGGTAGTCAGTCTTTGTGCCAGATCTTTAATGTTGTGTTCTCTATTCAGAATAATCCCTCGGTCGTCTTTTACTTCGGGTGTAATTTAGAGCTGTCTTCACAGTAGGGACTAAAGTGCCATATTTGATTCTCTGTTTTAGACCTGATGTATATTTAAAAGTATCCAATGTCACATTTACCTGTCCCACAGCTCTGAGGATGTAGTCCAGGTAGTTGTGGTCAGCCATATTGCCGACCTGCATGAGGCAGTCCAAGCCCTTATTGGCCACGAACTCGTGCACCAAGTCCTTATCGGACTGCAGGATTTGCTTGAGGGTGAACAAGGCCCTACGGAGCTCCCGTCCTTGAGAGTGAAGGAGCCTCTCTGAAAAATACAATCATCATACTAAAAATAAGCAAAGAACAACGCTGTCATAAGGGATCTACTTAGACTTCACACAAATTTGCGATCGGTATTTTCCCATGTTCCTTTTTTTATACATATGTAACGCAAAATTTTCATCGGAAATTTCCCAATAGTTCCGGCAATGTAAATACCACAAACAATTAAAAAAAATCTAACTACAAATAATCGAAAACGAAAAGTTGGCAGTCCCGAATCGTAACAGTGAAGTATGCCTTCAGGTCAATAAATAAGTGGTCCGGGTACATTTTTTTGTTGATTAATAATAATAAATATTAATATCTTCTTAATTTTAGCAACGAAATCTATAGCTGTGGAGTTTTATGATGCAAATTTCTAAGGAATTAATAAGTATATATATAGAAATAAATTAGAAACTCTACTTAACTTTTGATGTCGTTAAAATTATGGATTACTTACCGATGATCGAGTGGACTCGGACAGACAGCTGCGTGCGAAGTACCAATGCATTTTTGCGACTGAAAAAGATATAAATAGACTTGTTTACAGTATTTTCTTAATGGCCATAATACAATGTTTGCATCTTTGATATTATGGTTAGTGGATGCGACGACAGCGATGACGTCGCGGATGTTGGGGAAAAGTGTTAATAATAGCAGCACTGTATCTAATGCAAGTCTCACTGCTGGGCACGGGCCTCTTCTCATTATAAGAAGGGTTAGGCTATAGCCCACCACGCTAGCCAAGTGCTGATTGGTAGAGTCCTCACACCCTCGAGCGCTTTTTAGAGACTCTCAGGCATGCAGGTTTCCTCCCGATGTTTTTCATCACCATTAGCGAGCGATAATTTACATGATAAATTCACACCTATCTTCGAAAAGACGAATCTTAACGATTTATTGACAGAAGTGTTTGCTGTATGTTCGAAACCGAAACCTTTGACTTCGCAGTCCTATGGTCTCCCACTAGGCTATTGCTGCTATTTTAGACGGAAAAGTGTTATCATATTACTGATTTATCCGTCAGCAAATTCTTAGTCGTACCGCGTAGTCTGGTAGTAATGCAGTCAAATTATGGCTAAAAACGGGTTAAATAAACATGAGCGAACACAGTTTGGGGATTTTGAGGATCGATAGGGGGGTGTATTCTGAGCATAAATTCCAATTTGAGGGGCTGTACTGAGGTCAGCTCAAGGTCATTTCGATGGAAACGCGTTTAATTCGATATCTCGAGAATGGTTAGTGTTAGGCGAAAAATTGTAGAGACCTTTTCTTTTCCAAACAAAATTTCCTAACTTTTTTATCTGAAACTTTTTTTTATAACATTAATATTTTTCAACTTATTACTCCCGCAAGGCAAAAATTTTACTTTTTCTTCTATTTTTCGTCGTTTTCTCCCCAACCATTCAATTTTATTAAATTTTACCGATCATCGAAGTGTAGATCTTTTAATTATGAACAATTTTGTTCTCAAACTTTTTTCTGTAATGCCAATACCTTCGTAGTTATATATTACTTTACCAAGCGAAATCCGCGCCATCGTCGAAGTTTATTTATTTCGTAATTTAGCTGGACTATAGGTATTATCCGGTAAATTACGATAGGTTCAACACATGACATTATCACATGGGATATAATAGTGAATGTGGGTTACCGACATCAAGATTGGAGATGAGTCTTGTACAATGTGGGTATACCTTTTCCTACGGATATTTTAATTAAGAGGCTATGTTTTTCTCCATAAAAACGTATTCTTCTATTTCCTTCCTAAATTATTATAACTCCTTTTTTTCTATTCTGGAGCTATCGGGTTTTTTAAAGCTTTTATTTAGCTTGCAATGTGGGTATGTCTGTATGTGGGTTACATTTTTTTTAGGGATTTTACACTAATATAATGGGAACGGTATGATGCCGCGTCAGGAGTGTTTTCTCATGAGAAAACTCCTTGACGCTTAGGAGCATAGAAACGTATCTTTGAATAGTATTCGGTAATTGTGGCCATACACAAAATATCGCGCACTAACACATACACACGTGCACACATAATGTAGAAGTTGCGGCAGGCGATGAAATGTCCAGTATAAAACCCACTATTATATTTTGGTGCTTTTCTGTATCCATGGGCAATTAAATCAGTTAACCTGCATGTTGTGAGTTGTCGAGAGGTGCCCTGATTTATAAAACTGCGTTTGATATTAATAATTTGACTGTTTATTTTTAACGCATTCAGCCCGGTAGAAAATAATGCAATATGAAATTTTATGAATCACAATAAAGAAAATACCTAAAAAAATATGTTTGTCTATTTGCTCATGATTTATTAATGCATAAAAAATAAATTATTAAAATAATGATATCTTATTTACTGTAATAACATCAAGTTAATCTAAATTGCTACTTAATAATATAATCTAAGAATGCGTCCATTAACACTTTACTTGAGATGCAAATACTTATATTTATTATCATAACGCTAGCCCACATCTACTTTTTTAAGCCTATTATCTCTTGTCTTGTTATTTTTCGCCGCACTAGAGTGAGGTATGTCTGGGCTCAATTTCTGGCAAAACTTCTTTAATCTGTTGAAGAGCTATGCAACTTGATTCCGACAGTCGAGCCAAGGCTACTCGTTATAGGAGTACTTAAAGGATTAAACTCCATTGAAGTATATTATATTATTATGTCAGTAACATTCATGTTTGTGCAATTTAGACTGGACGGTAGTAACTAGTATAACATGCGAAATCTTGCTTTGAGAGCAGATGAAGATATTATACCCATTTTGCATTCAATTCCAGAGTAATCTCACCACTTAAAAGGCACTAATCATTTATGCTTCTATTTGGTGCCGGTAGGTAGCTCACAAAAGCTCTGTCTTTCATCAAATTCATTTCACTGTACCGCGTCAAACGAATTTCTATGAATACCTTTATGTATGTACGATGCTAAAACTAATAAATAAAGTTAATCCAATACAATTCTATTTCGCAAGATAAAATACTATTTCTGGATTGTAAAACAACCGATATCAGAACCGATTCTGTACTAGGTTTTGAGTTATAGTTTTACAATCTAGAGCACTTCTTTTATTTTTCTATTTTTATTAGTTTTCTCAAACTATTATATTACTAGCGACCCGCCCCAGCTTCGCACGGGTACAATGCCGACTAAATACAATAAAGAAAAACTGTGAACGTTGTATATAAACACAGCGGCCCGCTCCGGATTCGCATGGGTATATAATATATAGCCTATGTCACTCACTGAAAAAATGATTAAAATCGATCCAGTAGTTTGATTTATTCATTACTGCCCGTGGCCGGGCACGCGTTAAATTTGGAGTAAAACAATTCCCCCTTTCTATGCATGTATTGTACATAAAAACCTTCCTCTTGAATCACTCTATCTATTGGAAAAAACCACATCAAAATCCGTTGCGTAGTTTTAAAGATTTAAGCGCACATAGGGACAGAAAAGGCGACTTTGTTTTATACTATGTAGTGATTATATCAGAACTCTGTTGAGGCTTCTTAGTTCGATATGCTCTTTGCCGATCGAGTTTATTATCCCCGTAGAGCATATTCTTATAAATATTGAAGCTGAAGAGGCATATTCTATTCGTTGAATTATACTAAATATATATATTTATACTATATATAGCCCTAGCTTCGCCACGGCATTACTCTTCTATATATTGCAATTACGCGTCGTCATCCTCACCGGGATCAGTGCAATATGTTTTAAATTCTATCATACACGTGTCATACATGTGTACGAATGTTTCAGCCGAATTAAACTCCAAAATTACCTGTGGGCAGTGAAATGTTTGCTTTTGATACCAATGTATTAAAATTATCGGTAACATGCCTTCTGCGAATTCAGCATCAACTGTTGACATTTACAAATAAAAAGACGCAATGTTGCGCTGGCAAATAACTGACAATATTGGACGCTATATTTATTACGTTTTAAGGCGAGTTTGCACAAGCGAGCACGTGTAAGGGAGAGTGCATATTAATGGCAATTGAGGGCTGGTCAAACGTGGGGTTTGTTATAACTTGTCGTTATTTGTCTCATTTGTTGACAACCGATTAACTGTATTACCTCATTTAGAAAAAAGACGAATGGCAAGTAAAATTTTGTGAAAGCTAAAGGACAGTTATTTAGCAGGGCTCGTCGCATTTGCCTATAAAGTAATACAGATTAAGTACCTAATATTTTTTTTTTTTTTAAGTTTCAGAATGATTATCGACAGACAAATTAAAATACCACGTCCAATAAACAATCTCCTTAATTTTTTAAGTCGGTTTGAAAATAAATGTATAAAACGACATGAAAGCCTCGCCCAAATGATGATTGGCAATACCAGCAAATAATAAGCTTAAGTAAATGGCATTTATTATTTATTATTTTATAAATAGCTAAAATTGCTTTCAGAGAGTCATTTCAGGGTACAGTAAACGATACTAACATTTCAACTGTTATTTAGGCTCTTTTCAAGTGAGCTAAGCCAAAAAAAGTGCCAAATTTACTTTTCCTTTTGATCTCTTTGAATACATCGCTAAATTTAAGTTACAATGTCTTGATAGTTGGAAAGATTATTTTAGGGATATATCGATGACAAAGGGATATGGTATAAATGTATTCATAGTCAGCCTCGTTATTAACTTTGTTTTGATAGTTAAAAGTTAAGTAGGAACTATATTAAATTAGCTATTTGATTACGTTCAGAATTTCTACACCATCGGCAAAGTTTGCATCTCAATGAAAAAGAATGTGGAAAAGTGGATGTACAACATATGTTGATGGAATGTGTCAGGAACAAAGAAGAGAGGCAAAGTTTTGTAAAGAAAAAAAAATACTAAGGATGTAGGGTAGGGTGGCTGATTCTGGTTTCATAAATTCCTAAGAATTTGTGTAGGTTAATAACCTTTGCATTGTAGCTAAATTTTATTGATTAAGGTTATATTAAGTGTATGTATTGATACAAAAAAAAAATGTACGATGGGGTTCACGCCGTGTAGCTAAAAACCCCGTATTTAAATAATAAAGAAAAAAAAATGAAATTTATGATTTAGCTTTTACGGCATGCGGGCAAATCTGCGGGTATAGGCTAGTCTGGAATACAATGGGGTGTGGATGTGACATTTATTAAACCACTGATTTTAGATATGCCCTATGTCGAAATTGAACACTGAAATCTTTTTGTTCGACAAACCTGTAAAAAATATCCGGTGGCAATAAACAATAACCACGTTTTAAATGTCGTCATGTCGCTTTGTCGCATCCACTCTGTATACCTAATAGAATAAATTGAAATGCCAATACTATTATGTCGATACTATTTCGCTAATAAAAATCGGTATTATGGTACTGTATATTCGCCGGCTAGTACATATGAAATTAATTGAAACGATTGTACCGGGAGTCGTTTTCCCGAAACCCGTCATTTCATGTTATAGCTCTTGAATTATATTACGAAAATTGGTTGGAAATTAATTAACAAGGATTCATGGAAATCTGACAGGAAGGTAAAAAGTGCCAAAAGTAGCGTCACATAATTTAATCAGTAAATGAAACCTTATTTTATAATAGTATCGATCTCTTTTATATACTGATTAAGCTTTTTTGTGGTAATTAATTTAATTTGTAGAAATTATGATTAGATTTTGTTTAAACATTGTAATATCCTGGCAAAGGCTCTTTTAAAAGATCTTCGTAAAGGATAGAGATCAGCTTTTATATTAATTTTCTTTGTTAATTGAGTGCACGACTGGCGTGGTTAAAGCGGTCGCCTCGCCACTTTCAACTGCTGGTATCGTTTGTTCGATCTCGACACGGGACAAATCTTTGTGCGATCCGCAAATATTTGTTCTGACTCTGGATATGCCTTGTGTGTAATGTATGTTTGTGAACACCCCCGCAATACAGGAGTTATTCCTAGTGAGTGCGTAGTTTAAAGAAATGAAATAAAAAATAGGAGATATAGGGCCGTTTCAGAGGTGTTGTATAGATCTTGTCTGACCCATAAAATATAAGCTGACCGAATTGAAGGGTGACAAAAGTTACACTTGAAATAATAACACAGCTGTCAAGCCAATGTCTATAACAAGCGGCCGTGGCGCAATGGATAAGGCATCGGTCTTACGATCGAGAGGTCGTGGGTTCGAATCCTGGCCATTACACCACGGACGTGAACTTCCTCCTAACACAAGCGAATTAAGCTTAGCTGGAGGGGGTTAACAAGAATACTAGTAATTTGTATTTGCAAATTACTAGTAAGCTTTTTTTTTAAAAAAAAAATAACACGGCTGTTATTTTCATTTATGTGTGTAATATTCTTATCCTTGAAAAAAGGTTTATCTAACACCTGTGAAATTAGGGTAAAATTAAATATATAAAAATCCCTTGTCGAAGTGTTAAAGTTATGTTGTCTTATATTTTTTTATGAAAATGTTATGTATGCAAATAAAGTTTTTCTATTTCTATTCTATTCTATTAATTATCGAATTCGACGGCTTTATCGATTCTAATGGTGTTTTGTGTTTATTTGTTCAGAGAATAATAATATATTGTAAGGTGTCGAGCAATTCGACATAAATAAAAGAAGGACGGTTGTAACTAACTCGGTTTAATTTACGTACAATGGATAGATATATTTTTGTGAGCTCGATCTTTCTAGAAGAAAGTGTTATTAAAAAGGAAGAAAGAGGGTTTCTGTTGAAGATTGCAAGCTTTATATAATAAGAATTGACAACCTGTTTGACAGTTATCAAGCATCTGTGTATTTAATAATATATTTAAAAGGTAGATTGTTAATATAATAAGACGAGGTCTAAACTAAACAACATAAACGCGCGGCTTTGCCCGTAAGGTAGGAGTACGTTAGTAAAAAGTAGCGTACATTATTCCTTGGGTCTTGAACCTTGCCACACCATTAAAATTCAAACAAACAAAAAATCTTTTTTTTATACTCGTATATTCTAAAATATTAGACCATAAACAAAAGTGCCCGGTTAATGTAAATTGCGATATATTTGAACTAAATAATTATTAATAAATACATACCGATGTTGTTACAGAAAATTTTAAGTTCTTTATTTTTGAGTTGAATTTATGTTTGTATTATTTTTGAATAAATTGGTTCAAACTTTAGGCTTGTGAAATATATTTTTCCACTTCCGTATTTAAGCCATAAAAAAGGAAAACATACAAAATAAACTCCTGGTGCACCAACCATTTTATTGTAAATCAATTAAAAGTTGGTCCCCGCTATGCATGGGTCTGCTAAGGCAGCCAGGAAGTTGTTATTGCGTGATGTCGTTTTTAAATAAATATTTTTCAAGCTCTCTTACGTGTCATTGATATCCGTATTGTTAAACTCTGCTTCGTCCATGAAGTCCATGAGAACGGGGTCCTCGTCATCTTCTTCAGACATGTCATAGTCCCAGTCCAAATCCAGGCTGAAACTCACTTTCACTGTGGTTTCCACTTCGTCAGATATACCTGAGTCTAATGAGATCTGTCTAGATTTTCTGGGCGGTGGTATTGGAACAGGTGCGGTTGCCTCCACTGAGGTACTTCGTGTGAACTTTCGCATGTCATCTGCCATTTTTCTCCCACAAAATGAGTACAGGATGATTTGTTATCAGATAATTATAATCACGGATTGGATGCAATCAATATATTTTAACTGATTTGAATAGTTTTTTATATCAAAACAAATATAATGACCACAATTTTTCTTTCTGATATAATTATGCCATTTTTAGTATCTCACTAATTTTTACTTCACATATATTTTATTAACTGTTACGTAGTAATTATTTAATCCCGTAAGAAAAACATTTTTGAGGTATTTCAGTCCTCAGTTGAGGACGCCTATCACGCCGCGTTGTCGGCCGTCGACTGAGGAGGCTCGCTATCGGACTCGTGATAATAGCTGATAATATTTTTACACACATCACTCGCGGGCTCGCGGATGCAATTTGCAAATTGCTTCCCTTCATCCCGTGTTCCTAGTACAAGTTAGATTGACGTGATCTGATAATTCCTTTTATTAACAACATACAACTAGAAAGTTTGGAGTTTTGTAGATTCATTTAAAATTGCTTCAAATTCGGAATATCTTTTAGTATCGCTGCGTTTTGATCCTATTTTCTGCTACGATAGTTGCGATTTTTTTAAGGTGGTATCAATATGACGCATGAAATATCTAATGGATCTTGAGTAATAGTTGGTAAAAAATATAGGTACGTTTATTATGTACAAATAAAATTCATCCAATTGCTGTTAATAGTAAATTAATGATATCGCCTAACAAATTTCTCTTGCAAATCTCCACACACCCTATATATACGTTTTCGCAGTGTAAGTTCATTGTTCAAACGTAGAGTAAGTTTTTGTTAGCGTTCGACTTCATCACGATTGAAAATGTTGGCAAAAAAACGTCATAGAACAAAACGGAGGCGGTTTCGCTTGCCAGTAATACCCATACTTTCTACTATGACATTTTACAATGAAATCGTTATGTTACACTGTAGGTACCCTGTTTTATATCTAGACATCTACCTTTATCAGTATGCATTTAATTTTCTTTTGTGTGCTTATGTTACGCCTGAAAATGTTGACATCTTAAACAATATAAATCATATATTTTAACCATTACAATTACTATAAGGTCCAGATTCACAGTCACCAGGCATTTTATATAGAGTTATCAGGTGATTAGCAATCTAGAACTTTATCAGGAACTGGTGAAGCTGAGGCAAAGTCTTTTATATTATTAATTCAAAAATTAACTAATATTATGTGTGGCAAGGGATATAGCTTAGTATACGCTGATTTTCAGCTATCCTCCCAAAGCAACATCAACACTTTACCTCACAAGAGAAAAATGTATCTTCGATCGCGATGTAATAAATATTCAATTGCGACATCATGGTCACATAATTTTTCATAGTCACCGTAACTTATTAAAATTGTTTTTTAGTTGGTTATTATTCTGGAAGCCCTACAGGGAGTTTGGTTGCGCCACAGTTAAACTTTTAGGCAGTTTCTACAAAAGTTGGAATATGGACTTGTGTTTGCGACATTGAACCTATTATATAAAAATTTGCCTGTTACGTGAAAGGAATGATTTCGATGTAATTTCGAAATCAGTCCTTTTGCGTAACAGGCTAATTTCTGTGTTTGAATGAAAACCCATTGAATGGAACCTTTTCTAGATTTAATGATGTCTTTAGGGTCATCTGCTAAGGAGTCCACAGAATTATACCTATCCAAATGTGAGTAGTTGAGGATTGAAATAAACTTTGTAAAATAAAATATTGCGTCATTATATTATATTATTTTAAATTCTATTTTTCGCACCCATGCCAATACACGAGTGATGCTCTAAAGTTGGAAACTAGTTTATTTAATACATTTATAATTTATATAACTGTCAATAGAATTACCAAAATAGCATTTTTGACATTATTTTTGTTTGTAATCTGACAGGGAAAGCTGGTTCCAAAACTCAAATATCTAATTTCTTTCACATTATTATTAATGGACGTTGAAATTTTTGTAAAAATGTGTACATTCTTGTGTGTACCAAACCGCGAATCTGTTTACCGGGTTACATGTAACAGTAACCCGATTTCATGTGTCGAATCCGGTGCGATCTATTTTGGCTCCTTGGAAATGGTGCGACGACCTTTGAAAGTTGATTAATTAACAGCCCTAGCTGCCATTAAAATATGTAGTTCAACAATGTTGAAACTGAAAAATCGTTTAAATCTCATGTAACAAGCGAATCAGTCAGGCAAAAACAAAATATATATAACATCACGACATAACACCCACATTTCACCTGTTAAAGCGCCCCAAGCGTATACCCAGGGGGTGCAGGTTCGAGTCCTGCTGGATTTTTAATTTTTCAACTTTAATATTATATAAAATACAAAAAGGCGTAGCAAAGCTAAAAATTGCTTTAAAATATTACAAGTATTTGATAAAAATGCGTCATCTCATGATCTTAATTCAAACTTACTGTATGTGACTAAGTGACTTATCACTCATCGCATAGGTGGCGCTAAAACCAAGTAAGGTTCGTCTAGCTAAGGTATATATATATATACCTATGACGCTGGCACAAAAGAGTTGAGAAATTTCAAGTCTAGCAGCATACGAATCCATGGCTGAATTGGCAAATTCCCCTGTTATGTTTAGGTGCCATGTGATAGAGGATGATATTCCTAATCCGTGTTGCTAAGTAATCCCAAAGAACAATTTTACTCGATCCAGGAATGGATCTCGAGACCTTGCGGTGAGAGGCACATACGCAAACCACTAGACCAATGACGGATTATGAAACTATGATTTTAGCGCGTAACTACATAGATTTTCCAATGGGCAGTATTGGAAAATCTATGTATCTGACCCGATTTTTTTTATGAATATGATAAACTGAAAAGATTCTATATTGTTAAGATTCGTCTTTTCGAAGATATGTGTGTATTTATCATTTTATTTTATTTAGCAGGTACAGAAACAGATGACAGATTAAACACTTCATAGATAATTAAATTTACATGAAAAATAAATGCAAATCTGACGCGCAATTATATCTGTACACAGCACTTCAATTAAATAGCTTCAACAAGAAAGGTAGTACGTTAAACAACGAACAAAAGGAATTTAACAACTAAATTATAAGATAAAATTTTAATTAAATTAGGTACCTAAAGTTAATTAGTTTATATCTATGAAGATTCTAAATTACACAATGATTATTTAATTTATTGAGTACATCCGAATATAACATATATTATTGCTCGCTAAAGGTGAAGGAAAACATCGTGAGGAAACCTACATGCTTGAGAGTGCCTTAAAAGAGCTCGAGGGTGCGTGAAGTCTACCAATCTGCACTTGGCCAGCGTGGTGGACTATGGCCTAACCCTTCTCATCATGAGAGGAGACCCGAGCCCAGCAGTGGGACATGTAATAGATATAGGGCTGCTATTATATGATAAACTGCCCTAAAGCTCTATGACTGCCATTCATACAAAAGTATACTCTGACCGAATGCCCGTAACTCCATAATAAAAAAAAACATTTTTAACGCTAAACATCCTTTGATAGAAACTTCTTCGAACACAATATTAGAATCCTTTGTCTAAAAAATATATCCAGTCCCTGGAAATGAGGTTTTAAGTTAAGTTATACACCTAACAAATAATATAACTTATGTTATCAAGTATATGGCTTATTATATAATATAAAGCTTATTTTTTACATAAAGTTTATTCGAAATACAACTTATTTTTTAGTTTTAAAGCTCGACCATCATCATCTTTTGAGCCTATCTAAATAATCACATCGGGTCAGCATCTAGTCCAACAAATATAGCTGAATATCAGTATTTTTCATGGTGTGACTGCCATTAGACCATTTAGACCTCCACAACCCAGTTTCGTTATATTTTAAGCCTGTGGGTTGTATTTCTACAATTAAATTACAACCTTATACACGTAACTAGTTTCAGCAAACACTCAGTTTGACAAAGGTTTTCTATTGGAAAAGTTGAGTCCTGAACTGATTTATTTCTAACAACAATAAAATTCCATCTTATGCAATATTTAATCATGTTCTCTGTAAGATGAGTTTAATTATTATGATCAAGTACTTCTTAGTTGTAGTTAATGGTGGATGTAGTTTTAATAATTGACGGTGGCAGAGCTAATTAGTTATCTAGATCTGTGGCTATTATAGTAAGGACCTGATCTGAATCATTATTAAACGTTATTCTAATGATTTAATATAACACATACAAGTTGAAAATTATATCTGTCTTCGATATTACGTTTGAATGAGGGCTATCGTTTTGTCTCACCAGTAGGCGACACTGCAGAGTAAGGTTTGTCAAAGTTTGTTGATAGACATTGATTTATCCCAACCATTGAGTTAATATATTTTGATAGAGGTTCTTTAAGGCGTTTCGAAGATACACATTTTGGAACAAAACTATTAAGAAGTACGGATTTTTTGTTCCAATTACGTCCGTATCTCTTGCTCTTATACGTGGCTTAAATATATACACAAGTGCGTTCTTTGTCGCTCGTAAAGTTTGTCTTCAGAACGCCCTAAATAACTGTGCCTCGATAGACACATCCACTTATTAATTCAATGACCGCATAGCCATCCTGCAAATAAGTGACATTTGACCCCAGCGGCGAACTCAAACGCGATAGCCCCTTTTGTGTTACTTTTGTATTCGGCCAAGTAATAATTTATCTGACGTATATCTATTTAATTAGACTTTGTGAATCAGACCCTAATTATACTTAGTTAGTAGTAGAAGCCAACTTAGTCACGTTCAATGCTAGTAAGACTCAGGCATGTCTTATCGCCGCCAAATGGAGTCAATTCATCCTGACTCCTACCTTCCGAAATGTATCCCTTCCAATAACCGATCGTCTTGAGCTCCTCGGTATCTGACTTCGAAGCTTAATTTCGGCTCACACATTGAGTCGAAAGCTGAGCCAAAAAGCTGGGCATCCTCAACAAGGTGTGACAATTTTTTACACCAAGGCAGTTGCTTGACCTCTATCAAGCGCAAGTCCGGTCGAGTGTGGAGTACTGTTCTCATATGTGGGATGGTTCAGCCAAATACCAGCTTAAGGCACTCGAGTTAGTCGAGAGGAGGGCCAAGAGAATCATCTGCGACAACGATGTGACGGATGCTCGACTACAAAGTCTAGAGCACCGTCGCAAGGTTGCCAGCCTATCGGTATTTTATAGGATACATTTCGCAGAGTGTGCCAAGGAACTACACAACCTTATCCCTCCGTCCCCGTTTCACCATCGTACTATCAGACAAACGGCACACAGGCACCGCTTCACGGTAGATATACCACTAATACGCACTAAGCGTTTCGCCTCTACATTTCTTATGCGAACTGCCAAAGAATGGAACGCCTTGCCCGAGTCTGTGTTTCCGCAAGAGTACAACTTGGATCTCTTCAAAACAAGAGTTAATAGGTATCTCATAGGTAAGCGTGCTCCACCGTAGACCGTATCATCACTTACCATCAGGTGAGATCGTGGTCAAACGCGTGCCTATCCACCGTAAAAAAAAAGATATGTTTAGTATGTAAGTTAGACTGTCTGTTTTGTTATGTATTTTCATTACTTATAAATATTCAATAATTTTCTATACTCACTATTTTAAATGCTGCCTATGGTATGGTCTACTTTAATTGAGAAAATACATGACTTGTTATCTATGTCGAATGCAAGCAGAATGTTATTACTTTTGCTAAGGGGTGATTTCACCAGTACCTGATAAAGTTTCAGATGTTAAACTGCCTGATAACTCTTTACTAATTTTACATTTCATCTGTCAAAAAAAGTTTCGAATGGGCTTATCAAAGAGATATCAGGAACCTGTTAAATGTCCCTATGTGTGTTTCTTGTTAAAGATCCTGTTAATGAATGAATATATAAATTTGATCGTGCTCGAGGAGAAAATGGCTTTCAGATTCAGTGATGAATATTGACGAGTCTCTTACATTACTGGCACATTACATTACAAGCATAATATTTCATTATAGTCCTTTTGTAGATCTTTATGGACCAGTAGTAGAAGCATCATTTAGCCTCAGATGGACTTTAACGTACTTTACTTTAATTTTAATTGCTACTTTTTATTTCTTTTAATTTGACTGCACGTGTGGTGCTCGTTTTGCAGCTCTCCACTGGGCTGGTTTTTGAGAGTTTGATTTCCGCATGGGACATATCTTTGTGTGATTCAAGATTTGTTGTGGGACTGAGTGAGCTTGTGTGAGTGAATGAGTGTATTTAGCCATGTCAATTGGGCTATTGGATATTGTAATTGTTTCTGGCATTATATGTTAGGTAATAATTGCAGCCCTGTGTCTAATACATGTCCCTTTACTGGGCTCGGGCCTCTTCTCATGATGAGTAGGGATGGCCATAGTCCACCACGCTGGCTAACTGCGAATTGGTGGACTTCACATACCCTCGAGCACTTTTTAGACCCTCTTTGGAAAGCAGATTTCTGCACTATGTTTTCCTTAATTATAGCGATAATTTATAATATAAATCGTCGAGAAGACGAATCTTAACGATTTATTGATGAGGTGTGTGCCGTGGGTTCGTATGCAAGACCTTTGACTTCGCAGTCCTACAGTCTCTCACTAGGCTATCGCTTCTTATCTATGCTATGTTAAAATCCAAATTGTTATTTGTTAAATTATTTAAACTCTATAAAAATGTTCATGTATACTACTCGCAATTGAGAGATTGACATTGAAGTAGAGATTTGTTCAGTGTAGTGTTTGTCGGCTATTCTAGTGCATGCAGCTAGTTATCTATCATCCGAGTTACGTGGTGACGGACCCTGCACTTATCCGTCACTGAATCAACGTGGTCCCCAAGCAACACTAATATAATATTTATGTTTCTTTTATTTCGTAGGACCATACCTATTTGGATCATGAATTTTGGATGTTAGAATGAATCCAATATTCGGACATTATCAATCGTAACATCTTAAGCTGTTGATTCGACAAATTACTTAATTAGTTATTAAATAATAATTTAAATAACCGAAAATTTAGGTGTACCAGCATGTCTTGAAAATTTTGAAGCGAGAGACTCGATATCTGGCAATACTGGAGCGATTGCCATTGGACCTCCAAAAGCCAGTATCTTTACCTTTCTACTCTATTACTAACCGTACAGACTGTCATAGATCTTCAAATAGCAACCGCGGCTGACGACTTAACGTGCTTTCTAAGGCACGGATGAAAACTCAAGTATTAAGATGTTCCACCATCCACGGCCGAACGCGGATCGCATTGCTTAACCTATGGTTCGGTCTGCGCATCGTTATTTACAGATTATTATTTTAACATGTTGTTTAATATGAACTTAACGGGTTTTCTGGGCTCGGATATGACTGTGCAATAATAAAAAGTTAACAGCCGGTTGGATAATGTTTCGGTATTAAACTTAAGAATCAATAAAATACTCATTTACTCAATAAAGTTTATATTTAGCCAAATTGAGACCGTGCCTTCTGAATGACGTCACATTTAGTACCCAACATCATGCTAGGGACTTTCAAATATGCACACTTTTATCTTTTTAATTCTGGTGTGGGAAAGAAATATCTGGGAGTTTGAATGTCGTCCGTAACGGTATTTAAGACATCAAGATCCTAATGCGAGACAGTGCGGTACCGAGCAATAAAAAACTGCTATTATAATTTGTATATGTGAATTCAATAATCCGTTTAAATTTTATACAATATTTTGGGTGTGTTACGCTATAGTTAAAACTGACTACAATAGATATGCATGTGTGAATTACATATTTAAGAATTGTAATATACGCAATATTTAGATATGTAACTCACTTATCCATAACTAGTGTAATAAGTCTTAACTATGACTTAGAGTTTTTGGCCTGCATGCCTAACTCGTTGGCCCACTGTACTTGTTAACTTGGATACTTTAATTTAAACAAAACACGGCACTTTAGTGATGATTTCACCAACGTGCTAAACTCAAGTTAATGTTAAGCTACAGAGAGGAAAAGAGAGAGATGGGTTTAATATAACCGGAGAGTAAGAAGTTTGTTGAAACGGCTTGGCCTCATGCATTTTGCACCCCCTCATCACAGTGTTAACATTCAAAACCCTTATGTAAACACACATTGCTTTTACTCCTTTATTTTCTGCTTGAAGTGTAAGATATTGCAACCATTATATGGATTTATTTATCAGTATTAATTTAATTACATTGCTATATATTTAAATTTATTTTCACTCCATAACCATCTTACAAGTTTTTTTTTATATTTTTTGTATTTTGTTGTTTGTTTTGACGTGTTCAAGCGCCCCTTGGGGCCCATGGAAATAAATGATTTGATTTGATTTGAAAATCAAATCAAATAAAACTTAGCTAACTAAATTATAATACTTATTGTAATAAAATGATTTGACATCGGAGCTTAGATTGACTTTAATTCAACTTAGAGTTGAATTAAAATCAATCTAAGTACCAGCTCCGATGGGTATTGCATCATGTGCAATATTTGTTTGTTTTTTTGACAATAATTCAATGTGTAAGTTATAGCAACCAAAACAACATTATGGCTAAAGATGGTAATAAAGAGAAAATAAACCTTACTTTGTTATGTAACTTAATCGACAGGAGCTGTACAATGAAATTCCTGAAATCTGTATGCTGTGCAATAAAGGTATTAGATAAAGGTATAAAGTATACATTATTTACATGCAATTTATACCAACAACTTGCGTTTGAATCTGGCAAACTATTTTTGATATTGCGATAATTTATACAGAAGTATTTAATTCGTGGGCCGCAATTTTTCAGGATCGTATTATTATTTACATTAGAACTTTCTCGTAGGATTAGTGGTCACCGTAGTTATGCAATCTCACCGCGGGGTATCGGGTTCGAAGCCCGGGTCGGGCAACAGTGATATTTGGAAATTCTTGGACAGAGTTAGATTTGTGCTCGGTGGCCCGGTGACCTATCACATGGCAAGTTAGCAGAAAAGTGGGTGCAATACAATACAAGTCTGCCTCCTCCTGGGTAATATGGGCGTGATGTTATGTAGACTTATCAACTGCTAAAGTTATTTATAACTTAAATTGAAAGAAGTGTTGACTACTAGAAACATAAACTATTTTGTCAAAGTAATGAAGTTTCATGAAAGCAAAATTCACGATTAGTTTATCGTTTACGCCATTTCGTAGTTTTTATAATTGGGTTGTGCTGATTGATTGATTTGTTATTATGCTGCCATTAAAGACCACAGTGGCGGTCCCATTAATTTCTACTGTTTGTTGGCAAGCTTTGTCTAAAATACCGTTTATATTGTAGCAAGATTTCCATGTTATTTTGAATTCAAATCTATCTATCTTCAAAAGCCACATCGACGGACTTTAATCGCATTATTTCCTCTCAATGGCTGCAGGACTGCGTTGCATGATCGAATATGGGAACAGAAGGGGGGCAGTTGGCCGGAACATGACAATAATCGTCGGCGGGACACGCATATTCATTCATAAATTAGACGAGGACTTGTTACCTATCGGAATGAAGGTCTCTTAATTTAATTTATGTTATTGGGTTTTCATTTTATTAGGTGCACATGAGTTTCTCATCAGCTCTTCTCAACGATGCAATACCTATCGGAGTACCCATGGTACTTGGATTTTTTTTGGTGTAAACCTGAACAGTTTGATTAAAATTCATCTAAGCTTCGGTAATTCAAATCGTATTATTTTATTGGTAACATTTTAATTGATTTAATTCGTTCGATTTTTTTATCTGCTCTGTGACTAATGTTTGTTGACGTGATTAAGCGCCCCTTGGGTATTATGAAAATCAATGATTTGACTTTGACTTAGACTTATTCTGCGTTTTATTTTATGTACGACTAAGGGACTTTGTGAACAAGCTTTATTTAATCTCATTCTTAGAGTATGTTCATTAGCTTTAGTTATACTAACTTTCGGGTGGACCAGGTTGTTGTTATTCTTGTATAACTATAACTGAAATTCACTAAGGTAGTGATATTGTCCACCAAAACGGAGACAAGACGAACGGAGAGGAGATGTGTTTTAAAGAACTAATAGAATTCACTTGTCGAACACTTAGAATGTTAGTTCTAAGTGTTCGTTGAAACGACTACAAAATCTCAAAACAAAAAGCTAAATTTAACTGAAAAGCTAACATTATCCGATGATAAATTGGATACACCTAGGTTTATCCACCGGTGTATGTGTGCACCTAGTTCTCACCGCTATGCCGGAGGTTAAACCTAGCTCTAACCGAAGTTATCTCGGAAACACCTAGGTTTAACCGCGTGTCATCGCCTGCAGCTTGTTCTAACCGGCTAGAACTAGATGTAACCGAAATTCGGCGATTAGCCGTAACATATATAAAATATATCCTACATGTTCATTTGTAGATTAATTAACGCCAGTTATACAGTTGGTACAATGCCTCGCACGTGTATAGTAGTAGCTTCTTCTGTAACCACGCTATTTAGTTGCTCCATGATCGTACAAGCAACTCTCAAAATTATTGTTGGGATGAGGCTTTGGTTGTTCACGTCGACCCCCGTGGGTCTATTGTCTATTATTTATTAGTGTAAGTAGGTACTGTTTATTGTAAAAAATAGCTTATTTATCTAGTTTTGTTAAAATAATAATAACTATTAAGTATGTAACTTTAACAATAAATGGCATACCTGTCTTGTAAACCCTCCAACTCCTCGTCCTGCTCGCCGAGTGTGGAGTCCAGGTCCAGGTAGGGTCCATAGTCGCCATCTTTGAATACCTGGAGAGTCGCGTCATCCAACTGTAACAAAAACATGAAAAATGTAAGTGTTTTATTTAGAGTGTCATTCAAAATAATCATAAAATTTTTGGAGCTCCTTTAAAATACAACTATGTATGTATTCATTTTGCCTTTACCGCAGTGCCTGAAGACGAAAGTCTACAACCAGTGCGTCCTACCTGTTATGACCTACGGTGCCGAGACGTGGACATTAACGGTTGCACTAGTCCATAAATTTAAAGTCGCGCAGCGGGCTATGGAGCGAGCTATGCTCGGAGTTTCTTTGAAGGATAAAATTCGTAATGAGGTCATCCGACAAAGAACCAAAGTAACCGACATAGCTCGCAAAATAAGCTCGCTGAAGTGGCAGTGGGCTGGTCACGTCTGCCGAAGGACCGACAGCCGCTGGAGCAAACGAGTCCTAGAATGGAGACCGCGACTCGGCAACCGTAAGGTAGGACGCCCCCCTGCCAGGTGGACTGACGACCTGAAAAAGGTCGCTGGAGGGGACTGGATGCAGAAGGCGCAGGACCGGGTGTTGTGGCGCAAATTGAGAGAGGCCTATGTCCAGCAGTGGACTGCGAAAGGCTAAATGATGATGATGATGAAATGATGTATGTATTCTATTAATATTGACTTTTTACATAGACTTTGTCTATGTAAAAAGTCAATATTAATAGAATTAAAAAAAAAAACTCGCACCCTAAGCCAAAACTAATGAAATTAAAGTTAATATATTTTCTATAGCATTGTAGTTGATATCTTAAATTTTCTGGCGAATCATTAAGTATAATACTGATACACAATCATAGCCATAGCTAAAAAGGATCGTTATTTTAAAAAAAACATATATTTTCTGTGCCCCCGAATAATCAGCGCTCCTACTGATATAAATTCGGTCCCCTTTTCCTAGACAACATCTTGAAGACAATAAATCATTGAAGCTTGATCTAGTGATCCGTAAAATGAGAGATCAATAGCTCTCCATCTCACTCGTCCGCTAGAGTTATCTATCGGCACTTTTGTGAACTATTTTGATCGTTTTAGAGACGGCTTTTCCCGCTAGATGGCGTAGTCTGCCGTAATCTTTGTAAAATATTGTAATATAATCTTGTATGTAAACAAAACAGAACCATTATCACTACAGCAGTGTGTCATAATTTGCGTCAACTGATTGATTAATTTTGACGGATTCGTGTAATTAAAGTACTTACATGATAACGTGTATCTATACCAATATATATTATGAAGTATTTTTTTTTTTCGTTTTTGTTTGTACCTAAAAATCTTTGAATCTACTGGACCAATGAAAATTCGTGTGGAAATAGTTCATGACCCCAGTAGTAATATTTTTTAGTGACGTACCACGCGGGGGGCGCCTCTCGTAGAAGCTAGTTTTCTATTAAATAGAGATGACTCATGTTGTAGCCTTTTAAAAAGAATATGTTTAATGAAGAAAAAGAAGTTCATTTCATAAAATATATCTATATTTGCCTTAAACTATGCAGTTTGTGAATAAAGTAGGATTATTTCTACCATTTAAAATTCGTAAAACTCAAAAATAGCGTGTTTCTTGAAAACGGCGTATTGATATCGACGCCTGTAAGATAATGTTTTCTGTGTTCGCATTTCATCGCTCGACTTGGCTGCTCGCCAAGGTACCTGTTGGAAATCCTACTGGAGTTTAACACCCATTATAAATGTAATATGTATTAAACTATGGCTTACAATTAACAGGCAACTGATCTGTTTCCAGAAAGAAATGGATATTTTTAAACGATTTGTTTGCTTTTGACGAGATTTGTTTGAACCTTGATTTTGTACTGGTTTCTAACCGCGGCAACGGCCGAATGCTAAATGCTAAATCAATTTAAGGTATCCAAAGTTTTACCTCAAAGTCCTATCTACCTCCATACGAAATTTCATCAACATCGGACCAGCTAACTAAAAGCGTAACAGACAGACAGACAGAGCTACGACGAGCCTGGAAACGGTTCCCAACCAGATTGAGTGACCAATTTTGCTAAGTTTAAATTTGCTCGGGTAGTCAGAAATGCGACGAACTGACACCGGTAATAGTTAACACACCGCAATTTTAAATGAATCTCTAGGAATGTAAATAATACAATTAACAAGATCTTCAATTTTACATTCGCTATTTACAGTTCCAAATCATCGATTCAATGAGCCTGACTTTAATCTGACGCCCACCCAAACAAAGCCTCTATGCAATTGAAATATTAACTACACAACGGTCTGTTTAAAATGGTTGAGAATGGACTTGGCTTCATTGACATTGAAAGCCTGAGCGACTAAGAAAGTACGTAATGGTGCATAGAAGCACGTGTCTTGACGAATCATAATACGGTACGTTGTTCTGCAAATATAAGATAAGGTAGTGCGTCAATTATGCTAATTATGGATTTGGTTAATCATATTATCTAATATATAGATTTCATTATTGATATTATCAACAGTTCTTTAGGCTTTATATCTTCCATGAAGCAGAAGTAGACTATGTATTTCACGGAGTGCCGAGAATTTCGTCACATATGAATATGGATTGAATTTTTTTGATCAGAACGATGTCAATCAAACATTTTTTACGTATTTTTTTCATGTGCGTGTTTTAAGTTATAGGATTCGATGAACACTAAAAATATTTCATTTTCCTAACATATAGTTTGGTACCAACTATGTAGTTAGTCTTCCTGAACTCTCGTTAGTGTTCCTCGAAGTTGCATCCGTCATAGTTTATCCTTTTCGAGTTTCATTAGCCTGCGTTGTCCCATTGCTGTGCAAAGGATATATACATAATGTATCAAAAATCCCCATTATATCTAGCAGTTGTTTTAAAGGGTGGGTCGATGTATTTGACCCATATTAAAGCTCTTGTCCACGTGCGAACAGTCGGCTTCCAGGAACACTCGCCTGTATTTTTGGCAGATGTGGTAATGCGATGACACAGTTATGACTCCTACGGAAAGGTCGGGATTCAGTGTCGTTGCATCATGTGTGATGAAATTGCCTGGTTAATGGTCGTGGATGATTTAATTTGGTGGTCAGATATGCTTCGTAGATAACTGCTACTATATTTGTGTAGGTATGAAGTCAAATGCCGACTATCTAGTCTCTTTAACATTTTAGTATATCTTAGCTACTCTATTCTTGACTGTACATCTGTGTAAAGTATCACAATATAACTCTGCATTTCAGTAGTAGAGTATAATAGACATATATTCTGTATTCACGGTCAAAAAGGGCAGTTCGTAATTCCTTTGAAGTATTGGGTTAAATTATATTGAAATAAAGAGCCATTTTTTCATATCTTTGTATTTATTGACCTAGATTATAATGCAAAGTATTTTCGTTTTTACTTTAAAATTCTCGAGATGATTAATAAATTAAAATATAACGAAAAATATAAAAATAAAAATATGAAGATAAAATTTACGAAAAACTCAGTAAGTAAAATCACGTTGGTATTTCTAATGTTATGCCCTTATCAGATATCTTTACGTGTAATTATAATGAAACTGTTTGTTGATAAACACATCGTTGACCAGCTGGACCCATTTAACTAATTTTAGTAAAAAATGGGCAAATTAATGTTAAAATTCCGCTGAAGTTATTTTTGTTGTACATTTTAATTACAATTTACGAAATATACGATCTGTCGATTCCTAATTTTATAATGTCTAGATTTAGATCGATTCCAGTTCCAAAATGAGTTGCCAAATGCCGTGACTTTGGTTCTCATATAGCTAATAATATCGGGTTATTAAAAGCATTATATCGTGGGAGTTGCATTCGGTACGGCTATTTTGAATACATTGCAGTGGTGGAATAAATCACACAATGTTGGTAATAGATATGTCGTTATTATTACCATTAAAATATTCATTCAAGACATCAATTTCATGATCAACATTTTATTTGAAACATTAATATTAACGATAGTTTAATGGTTAATACTAATATTTAATTTTCCGTTAACCTGTACCTTATATGCAAAAAAATATTGCTATGTACCTATGTGACAAAACGATGCTTAAGATAGTATTACTGAATGTAGGGTTTTATTGGTTTAGATATATTTTAAATAAGATTGTGCCATCAACGAACAATTAAAAAGGTATGATTTACTCAGACTTTAAAGTAATCTTTAAAAAAAAACGCACATCGCATTTTAGAGACAGTGAAGTATTCTGAAATACTAGGTACTAATAAAATGATCAATTTAAAGGATTATCATTTAAAAGAGCCTTGGTATCTAATTTATAGAAACATAGCAACAACAAAATAGAAACACTCAAAGTATTTCAAGTGTATTTTCATGATTTATCCTTATCTGGTGGACACGGCTTTAAACGAATAGTGGAATTCCCTGGGCAAATATTGACAGTATTATTAATATTCTGGTTGACACTGAGGCTATCTGGGATCCTTTGTTTTGGGCATACTCTAAGATTTTCCTTAAGAGACATTGACAAAATTCGGAGAAATCTCTTACACTTTTCTGTTTTAGAATTTATTCTAATTATCATCAAGCAAGTGTTTTGGGTTGTTTAATTTTTATATGTATTCCACTGTTTACACAAGCATGTTTTTAAACTATAAATACAATAAGAGAAATAGTTGAAACATTTTCTATTTATTGATATACTGGCAATCAAATATTTGAGTCTCTCAAAACAGAGTGTGGACTGTTTGGAGAGAGACTCTTTGATAAAAAATAATTTTTAACAAAAAAAAAACCGACTTCAAAAAGTAGGTAAACTAAAAAGCAAATAATAAATTTACTTCGCACAAAATAATACGTTTTTTCATTTAGTTAAATAGAAATTATTAAATATTTATTTTATAATTCTGAAGTCGGTGCCAAGTAAGCCTCCGTTTTTAGAAGTCGGTTAAAAAATAGGTGATGCAGTTAGGTATATGAAAGATATCTTGATATCAATTTATTTTTGTTTGGTTTAGTGAGGGCTCTTCTTCTGATGATCATGTCTCCTTATAACAATTGAAAAAGACATGCAAATAAAGAGAAGAATAATATAATTTCTGAAAATCGTAATTATTTTATGATTTTGAAATGAATCAAACCGAAAGTAATGGATAATATGAGCATTATTTTATAAACGGTATATTTTTAATGCGAAAAATGTGAATTGTTTGGATGATTAAAAATTTCAAGGTACTCTTGTTATTGACTGTAGGTGTTGTTGTTACAATAGAACCTTAGTTAATTTGGTGCACGCATTTCTGTTGGATATTTTGAGTAAAACAAGTTATTCACTTATCTTTTACATCTAAGTTTAGATGTCCTGTATTCTAAGTTCAGATGTTTATCTGCTATTTATTGCTTTGCATAATGTGGGCCGACCCTCGTATAACCTGTTTCTATTGTCATAAGCACAGTACTCTAGATTACAAAACGTTGGCGAAAATACTTAGTGCACTGTAACTGTTTGTATGTTTTCGTAGCTTGTTTATTTGTCTTTGCCGTGACACCGGTTACTGAAACGGCAATGCCCAAAAACTGTATCGCCAAAACCCTTGTGTCACGAATATAAGATAGTAAATAATTTCTAGTTTTGTGTATGACGATTATCTAGTAATAAGAGACATAACTTAAGCGGGATTTAATAAACAAAAGAGATTTTTTATTTAAACATGAAGGATGAACTGGAATTTAATTTTATTTTTATAGAATTATCACGTTTTTTGCACTTGTTTACTAACTTTTTTCATGACATTCCAGCTTACTATGAAAATATCCGGCTTAAAATTAAACTTTCATATTATTCTACATACAATACAGCAGTTTTTATCTTGACAAAGCCACGGAATAGATAACACAGCAGCGATAAACAATACCATAGTCGATTGGTCATACCCCTTTACGTACTAGCTAGTAGAATCAGATGATATTGAGAAAAGCCGTCAGGAGCGTCCACACACACAGTGCACAGGCATTTTCATTAGTTTTCCATCTAGCTTTAACACGTTAAGCTCGCTTAGCTTGTACTATGATATAAGCTAAGCATTGTATAGTTTTAGATTACAAGAAATATCTATTGTTACACCCTCGTTGGCCTAGTGGTTAGCGTGTGCGCCTCTCACCGCGAGTTCTCGGGTTCGATAGTAACATTGCCGCCAGGAAATTCACAATGGCAGCACGGCGTTGGAATTGTGTCCAAGGGATGGCAGTAGGCTCACAACATATTCCATAGGACCTATACATAACAGGTGAATTGTGGGTGCCACACACTTCTAGGTAATATAGGCGTTATGTTATGTTGTCTATTGTTAATTGTGCTCGAGCCTCAAGAAACAAATCCTTCTGCAATGTAATAATGTTACGTCACATAATTACAAAAAAAACGTTGTGTAAGTCTCAATATTGACCGATCCACCTATGCCAATATCATAATTATGTTTAAATAGCTATTATAATAATTGTTATAAATACCACCGACTATCATCCATGACGCTCTACACATTGTCAAATTAATTATATTATAGTTAGCTTACACAATATGTGCAAATGAATAGAAATATCAACTTATAGAAGTAAGGTAATAAGATACGCGTTCTTTCCTTACAACATTTGTGCTGAATGTAACTTTGCGCTTCGAGCAAAAGGATGAACGAGACGTCACGAAATGACGTAATATACAGTTGAGAAAGAGTTTGGGGTCCTGGCAAGAGGCGATCGTAGCTGGTTCGTTAAAGCGGCTACCCGGTGTGCAGAAGGACGCAGGTTCAAATCCTGCCGGTCCCATAATTTTATCAATTGTTTCATAGTATAGAAGTAAGGTAGTTAGTTATAAGAATTGGAAGTAGTTATGTCAATGTATGGAATTATGGATAAACCAAACAGTAATTTTATTATTAATCGGACTTTACAAGAGATTATCAACTATCTTAGATATTAAAGGTTCTACGATACAAAGACTACCTACCTTAAAGAAATTTTTTATCTTAGAACAAAAAATGCCTAAACTAAGTCTGAAATAAATAAAGTTGAAAAAAAGAGTTAATTTACAATGAAAGTTTAATAAACAATATAAAATTGGTTTATTGTTTTTCTAACCGTATTATGATATGGTTAGAAAATGTTATTAATGCGAAAGTTTGTGTAGATGTGCGACTGTTTCCGAATCATTCATACAAAAAACTTGCGGGTCAATGTAGATAAAATTTTGCACACAAATAGCTTATTACCTGGATTAACTTGCAAGTATGACATACAAAATAGTATTCCTTTCCTAGACTAACTAGAATTATTATTTCAAATTATAATGCTTGGCCAAGAAAAGGTTGCTAGGATTTTATATTTTTTGATTTTCATAAAACGAATCCAACTTCCTCAGAATCCTCTGTGGCATGAAGATATGAAATGAAACTTGCATAGCTCAAGGCTTGCTTAAAACAAACTTCAAACGTTATTTAAGGCAAAAACTTAGTTTTATTCAAGCTCGCAAAACATTGTTATTCGAAAACTGACATACCTGACCTACACATTTCTATACTAAAGCCTACGAAACAAAATAAATTTATGTTATTACAAATCACACGAATATAAATTCTAATGCTTGACGATTTAAGTTGATTTTCGTACAATAAAATCTGTTAAAAATATCCTAAACAATCTCAATTGCAATAGAAATTAAACTGTATGGCCTGTGAATTGGGTATATAATTGTAAATCATGAAAATTATCTCGTTTCGTTGTCTGAAGTATAGTCTACGGTGGTCACCCCTTATTTCAATTGATGTTGATTGGAATTAAATCAGATTCATGTGTCAAAATTGATACCAAAAAGTGATACTTGATTCTGATTCAGTCGCCATCAACATCTATCGAGAGGAGGAGGAGGGATAAGGAGGCAGTGTAATGTATAGCTTGACGTGAAGCCGTGTGAAGGTACCTACTTGGAAACACTGCGTGGGTTTAATACAACTACCACATTTTTTAAAGTATTTAACCGCTTTGTCATTGGACGGATAAACATAATTATATACAACCTACAACTAGATCAATTTTTTAAGATCGATTTATCTTGTATCTGCTTTTTTATTATTTTACCTATAAATTAACACCAATTATGTAGTACACCTAGGGGCGAGACCTTGGAAAAAACTGGCGTAGGAGGTACAATCGAGTTCATAAGTATGTTGGCAGTTTCGAACCTTATTCTTAAAAAAATAAAGTTTAAAACTATTAATGAACTCGATTGTTCAATATCTTCCGTACTAACATAGAATAGTAACGAATTTCCAATTTTCCTGAATTTTCATTATATTCATTGGGTTTATAACTTTTGCTATTGTGTGGACTACAAAACAGTTTACTGCAAACGTAGTAGAAAAAAACCTTAAGGTTGAGTCAATGTAATGTTTACGCATAAGCCATTAGATGAGTAATATCTTTCATTGTGTTTGTATTCTCACGAAAAATTATACCATAACGTGTTTAGAAAAAACTTGAGAATGAACCGGTACTCTTACAATACAACTCATTATGTCATTGTACCGTTTAATTGCGGAAAGGACATTATATCGCCTACATTTTATATTCTAGAAGAGTTTTTACTCCACCTGATAGAAAATTGCTATAAGAACCCTGAAACATCCTGTTTTTTAACTAACATACCAAATTTCACCTAAATCTGTCAAGCCGACAGAAAGCGTAACAGACATACAGTAATAAGTTAGAATTACGATTTTGTATAGTGGTCTTGTGTGTACAGTTTGTGTCAAAATTATTGACCTCATAAAGTCCAACTGACGTAAATCCGTAAATATGTACAAAAAAATAAAAAAATAAAAATAAAATGTTATGTTTTAATATCATTCAATTTTGCTAAGGTTCAAGTAATTCTGATGACATTGAATACAAATAATATGTGTCAATCACACTAAAAAGATATTGCCAATAAGCAATCAATTTAATAACTTCACCTTAGAATTTCTGTTAAAACAGGCAAAGCCTTTCTTACTTTATTAATTTGACATTTAGTTTAGACCGAGATTTATATAGCGATCCTAGAATAAAGAGAAAAGTAGAAGTATATGAAACGGCTTAGTTGTTTATTTTGTATGAAACATCAGGGTGTCTCCAACCACACACTGACTTTCACAATGTGCATTTTTGACATTAAACGGTGAATTTTGGCATTCATAGCTGCAAAAATTTTACCACGCTTTTTTATATTTATGCTTCACTTATATTAGCGTTATTTACAACTTCTTTGGCGCAGACTTATCAAGAACAAACACTGGTATTGTCTTAACTGACGAAGAAAATAAAATATGACATTCCTTCCATGCAGGCGTGCAACACAGCTGACAAGAAGTGTATGTTCCTGAGTTTTGCAATTTCCTATCAGGTGGAGTACAGACTCGGTTGCCAAGTCATATGAAAAGGTTAGTCTGACGTGTATATCGATGTTATAATTATAATAGAATTTTCACAGCGTCTGGTAGTGCAGCACACCTGGGCTAGGTGGTCGGAGAATTTAGAACAAGTTATTTTAGCAAATACCAGTGATGAGTAAGCGTATTCGTAATGGTCTTACACCTCTATTATATGTGTATATACTCTACACTAATATTAGACGGGCCTCTCAGATTCTATTGTTGTTATCTGACTATGCAGCTTCCTGCTTGAGGGCAATATACGTCATTCACACCTCATTTTTTTTTATTAGGTGTCACCAACTATTCCTGTTTTAATAACCCCAATCACAATCTCTATCAAACAATAATTTCCATTTTTGCGCCGTATAAATATGTTCGACTCTAATAAATCGCAACCATGTTATTTCCAATCAGTCATTTCTAGATAACCGACGATTATCAACGACCGATTTTATTGTCAATATTTACGTGAGCGTGTTGCCGAACAACGAAATAATCGGCGATTGTTTTTTAATTAACGAAGGAGGTCGTACACAGGTTATAAAAATTTTACGGTCTTAAAATACAAATAAAATGTGTGATATAACCAGGTGACTTACCCGATGCGGGGCTTGGAGCAAGCGGTGGACGGCCGCAATTTGATACGACAAAGGTATAGTCGTGTTGAAGGTATGGTAGAGCGGTCGCGGAGGTTCCCGGACGTTGTACTCCATGAAAGGGTCCAGGTCATCCAGGTACTGGACTCTGCACACGAATGAGTCCGAGCCGATATCTCTCATGGTGCCGTTTACTCTCTTGTCGTTCACTTTTACCAGTTCTATCATTTTGCACTAACTTAAATCACAGTTTATCACATTTTACACTAAAACAAACCTGGTTGGCAGAAAATATATCAAATTTATAAAAATAAATAAATTAATAAAAACAATAGAGTAAAGCGTTCGGAGCCGGTTATTTTTTAAATGTTTCCGCGGAGGTTTTATGTTTTCCAGTCAGCAGCGTGCGTAATCGCGTGCGCGCGCAGACTGAAGTCTGTCCTGTTCGCGAAGGAGAATCCACATCTATGGCTGATCGGCGCACGATAAGCGTGCAACATGTTTATGATTAAGTTTTTTGCTCTGAGTAAGGATGTAGCTCGGAGCAAACGGTTCAGTAACGAACCTTGTTTTGTGATGGACCGTTACTGCGAAATGTCAAGTAGCTATAGCACTTCGCTATGATTTTAGACTACTGACCTATATTACCTACTTATTTATACTTAGTAGCAGGTGTAAACAATGCGATACAAACAAATAATACTAGATTTAAAAACATAGCTTTTATTCATTTGTTTAAAGTACTAGTATTAATTGAACTTATTGATTACACTGATTTACAAAATGTGGCTTTGAAAAAGTATTCTTTAAGTTAATTGTTTTTTTTATTAATTTGTAATATACTAATATACTTTTGCCAGTGTTATTTATTATTAAAGAATAAACAATCACTTTCAAGCACACTATATTTCTATGCAAAACCATAGACTAGACAAGTATAACAGTGCCTTTAAATTCCTATTCAAGTAGCTCATCACAATTACAATTTAAGCAATCGAATTTACATTTGATGTCAATTGAAGTCAGGAGCGTAATCAAGATAGATGTGCAGTTTGAATCGATTTGGATCGATACTAATGCGAGTTGTATTGGTATCAATTTGTACCATACGCGACTATGCGTCGTCGCCCGAATTAATTTACTCGAATGAAACGAAACATAAAGATTTTTGATTTTGATACTTACTTCGAAGTTGCTCATATTATTATGTCATATGCTGAAAAATATTAGAAGAAACTTATTGACAGAGATGCTGAAGGGAAACTTTTGGCTTTCAACATCAACATAGTGAATTATGACAAGACAAGGTTCTATGCTCTAAGATAATATTAGCAATAATATAATGACGACCGGATGGCGGAGTGGGTAGTGTACTTGCCTGCAACGCCGAGGTCGCGGGTTCGATTCCCGCTTAAGACAAAATCTTTGTGTGCATGAACATGGGTTTGTCTTAGTCTGGGTGTCTCTATATATAATAAGTTTGTATTTACAAAAGAAAAGTATACATGTATTAGTATCAGTTATTCTAGTAACCATAGTACAAGCTCTGCTTAGTTTGGGACTAGATGGCGATGTGTGGAAGTTGTGTGATATTTATTTATTTATTTTAATAATAAAAGTATGAAGTGCGTGGCAACACCGGTAACACAATGTTACCTTTTTCTGTATACATTAGTTCAAGTATTTCAAGTTGCAACGTGTTTAAATGTTTCCGGCCGCAAATAAGTTGGCATGAGTCATCTTTGTCCATGAGATCCTTAACACGTTTGGAAAAGGGTCTCAAACTTATTATTATGTTAATGAATATTATTATGTGTCGTCCGGTAAAATACCCGATTAAAAACTTGTTTGTAAACTTTAAAATAACTGCTGTTGATCTTTCGCCAGATATTACATTCACTTTTTAGAAATGTTTGCACTTAAAAGTATTTTTGTTATTTACTTAAATTATATAGATGTTTTTTTTTGGCTTTTATGAGAATACAATAGTTAATAATATTCAACCCTGTATATAATACATGCCACACTGCTGGGCTCGGGCCTCTTTTCAAGATGAGAAGGGTTAGGCCATAGTCCAACTCGCTGGCCAAGTGCAGATTGGTAGACTTCACACGACCTCGAGTACTTTTTAAGCACTCTCAGACAAAAAGGTTTCCTCACGATGATTTTCCTTCACCGTTGGCGAACGATAATTTTTACGATACACCCCGCAGCGATAGCCGAGTGGGAGACCGTAGAACTGCAAAGTCTAAGGTTTTGGGTTCGGCACACAGCTTTGTCAATAAGTGGTTTAAAATCGAAGATATGTGTCATATTTATGAGACTACTAAAATAAAATATCTGGTACATGCCGGAGTGTTGATAAAGATTTAGATTTAGATTTGTTTGCTCAAAGTAGCGGTCAACTTAAAAAAACATTGTGTAATTCTTTCTTTCTATCATAACTTAAAAATCCTACTTGTGTCTTATTCTTACTCTTTCGTTTCGTTTATTATTTGTTATACCTACATATATGTGAATGTCAATTTTTTTTTTATATATCTACCTACTATATTATCTGTGAAAACTTCTAAATGGCCTTCATTTTCTCATCATCTCTGTATATTATATCTATTTAGTTGTAAGTTTTCCTAATAAAGTAAAATAAAATAAAATAAAATAAAAACAAAAACAATTATTGATTTGATATACGTAAAAGAATATACAAAGCAACATTTGGTTTATTCTGATAATTTAATCTAGTAAAAGTTTAGGTTCAGATGTTCGAAATAAGTATAAATAAAATCAGATCTTGTCGGTTTGAAGTTAGCTGCAAATGTAATGTCGCGGGTCGGTATTGGTTACACTCGAGTGCTCTTCAACAACCACATTAAGCCAGTTTCAAAACCATCAAAATTTATGATTTTATCTACCTATTATACTACTATAGTTAAATAATAAAACCAACATTTTCAATTTATGTTAAAATCAGGGTTTTTCCATGAGTAGGTATATATTTTTTTCTTTTTAAAAAACGACGTCCGCTCTAGGAGGATAACTTCTGCGTCGCGGGGATGTTCACAAACATACATTTCAGACACACAAAGTACACCCAGAGTCAGAAAAAATCTATGCGGATCACACAAAGATTTGTCCATGTGGGGATCGAACCCCCAACACCAGGGCAGTAGAAAGCGGCGAGGCGCAAATCGTGCACTCCTTTAACCAATACGCCAACCAATTTTAGTACTATTGTTTCTCCTTCTTCAAAATTTCCAATGATATATCTTGCCTATGACATGTCATTATTATGTATAGCTAATGTGTTTAATAAACAATATTAAAAACCATTAGAGTAATCTTTTTACTAACGTATACGAAGATTTTCGAGTATCAAATCAATTATTAATTAATGATGTATTAATGACAGTGATTAGCAGTCCTACGTGTGTTAACATTGGGAAATCTGACATAATGTGGAGAAATGTTCTTTTCTTTATTCATTATAATGTATAAAAATAGTAATTACAGCACTGCTTATTAAAACTTCCAACGTCATCATGCTAAGTAATACAAAAATATTCTATAGATATTAATTTCTTTCGACAACTTTAAGGTAGTACTTAGATGTAATGCAACATTTTAAATCCTTACTCACAAATTCAATCTATATTTTATTCAAAATTATAAGTCCGTATCTATAGTAAAATTCACTTAAAAAAGAAACAGTTTAGCCGCTCGTAAACCAAACCCAGTGATCCGTATTATTTCCTAAGAAAAGTGCTTTATATTCCCATACTTTCGGTTCGGGAAATTGTCTCACGTGAGGTCATTGACTCGTGCGCACGCGCCGCTGCCCTGTTTTTACGATTCATCACGCTTGCCCTATGATTGGGACTTAAAAAGTAAAAGATATATTGTATAATTGTGTATATTTATATTTTTATCTGATTGTTGGTAGATATATCGTAATGTGATAAAATATTTGTAATATTTTTTAAAATTAATGCTGTTGTAAAACTTGTAAGACCAAGTGAAATATATTTTATACCTAACACCTAATACATAAATAAGTATTTCACCATTGTATGTCCTTGCTGAACTTCACAGCCAAAGTTTTCGTATATAGGCAAACCAGAATCTCTATGTCAGGTATATATATTTAGTTACTGGTTTGGGTATTTGTATTTATATTTGCTAGTTAATAGTTTATTTGCGAAAATTCATATTGCAAATATAACACGAAATCTTTGTTTAACATATAGAGTAGACGCCCGAGCATTGTGTTTTCATACTAACGTAATATGGGTTTAATTATTATAGTATAACATTATATCAAATACAAAAAAGCATAACAAAGCTAAAATTTGCTTTAAAATGTTACAAGTATTTGATAAAAATGCGTCATCTCTCGACAGTATTGTGTTGATCTTAATTAAAACTTACTGTATGTGACTAAGTGACTTATCACTCATCGTCAAGGTGGCGCTAAAACCAAGTTAGGTTCGTCTAGCTAAGGTATATATATATACCTATGACGCTGGCACAAAAGAGTTGAGAAATTTCGAGTCTAGCGGCATACGAATCCATAGTTGAATTGGCAAAGCACTTGGGGCGTATACCCAGGAGTTGCAGGATCGAGTCCTGCTGGATTCTTAATTTTTCAAAATTAATATAATATAAACATATCTTAAACACTAAAGATACAGTAAACTTAATAAACAGTAATATTAAAGTTTAACCCGTATTCCTTTGTATGAAAAACAGCCAACCAATTGTTACTTGAAAAACGATGTTAATGACAAAAGAAAATAATGTATATATTTTCAATTAAATAAAAAACAATTAAATTCGAATATTCTGTAACAATATAGAAAACAAGCCAAGCTTAAATCGTGTCCTTTCTCTTTTATGGCTCATGAAGTGTATACGACGTCTGGTGGCAATATCAAATACTTAGATAATTTATACGATGCAGCACATTATAGAGTACTAATTGTTTTCAGTGATCAAGAAACATGAGAAGTAATAAAGTAATAATGTTGTGGATGTTAAAATTCTTGATAACACATCAAAAGTCAGTGACAGTCAGTGTGACAAAAAATTTATTCCTATGGGACTAATGATCAAGAGATAGATTTTGTCGCGCTTTTGTCATTCTTCCAATGCAATATAATTATTATGATTGCAAAGACGCGACAAAACTTTTCTTACACTCGTTATGTCAGCCCGGCTGAATACTTTATCCGTTTAGTGCCAGTTATTTCATTTTACTGTCTAAATGTGTGTTCTTATTTTACAATGCGACAAAAACTAATATTCGTAAAAGTGCTGATATTTGAAGAATAAAAGTATTCTTAGTATTTGCACTATTAAATTAATAAGTAGGTACAATTTGGAAGTCTATGTCCAGGGGCCAGTGGCTAGTGGTCACTGGCCAGTGAACGATGGCCGTTCCGTCGTGATGGTCTGTGACCCACCCGTGACCGCAGTCGTGGGGGGGTCACCAGCTATTGCCGCACGTTCTGGATAGGTTTGATTTCGATTAATTCTATATTTTAAACATGAATGCAATAAATGATAGAGCTACAGCTCCATGATGAAGTGGAAACTTTAGTCCTTCATTAGTTTAGTATAGTATATATTTTAAAGATGGTGTAGCTTTTGTGTGTTCGAATATGCTACCAAATTAGTAAAACTTGCTACATAATGTGCCAGTTTGGTGGTCGCTAGCATTACTGGCAAGATATGACGTATCTGCATTTTTTATATAAACATATTTTATCATAAGAGAAGTAGCTTTGACAAGCTTCCAGTCCCAATAGTACAGACTTATCGGATGATGCTATTATTGCCTAAAGTTATTCCTGCATATATATTTAAGTAAGCTTAACTAACGGTTACTTTATTTCGGGGCAAAGAACATCTCGTAAGGTAATTTTTATTCTTCTGCGTTCTGAGTTCTGCGGTCGAAGAATGCTTGGTCACCCTATTGTCTCAGGGAGCGTGGTCATGATCGAACACTATTTCATAGATACGATAGAAGTAGTGTGTTCACTGAAATAGTATTGCAAGAGTTTATTATCTAGCGTGGGAATTTTGACAGAAAAAACTTCTCTACTAGGTACCTATAAATACAATATATTAGATTTTTGGGTTGACGACAGTATGAATATAGTTAATTTAACGTAGGTTACGCGCACATGCGCCAATTTATTTTATACAGGTTATTTTTCTATACTTTTTATTTTTTAATTAATAATAAAGTGAAAAAAAGATTATTTTACAAGGATTTTTAACAGCTTACATTCCGTGACTTTGCCGAAGAAGTTACATAAAGTTCTTTAATATTATAACTATGAATACTTGTTTATAATAGTCAAGTCTGTCCAATAATGACAGTGTTAATACTCAGTTCATCACTACAGTAAATTATTTTATTCATATTCTATGTATCGTTCGTTCCATTTAAAAAGGTTAATATAACAGATCGCATTATTTTGACAGTCGCTGCAGTCGTCATTAGTTTTCTATTCTAATTTAGAGCGTTGCGTAATTTGCGTGGGCTGTGGGCATTGCATGTCCAGGGCTGCCAGTGGCACCAAAACACAAAGACAATATTACTATATTTATGTAAACAATAACATTAATCTACTTCGGCTAGGAACCCGTGAGCGGCTGACTTACGTCATTTTATAAAACTAAAAGTTTTACTATACTTTCAGCTTTTATAATGTGACGTAACGGGCTCACACTTAATGTTTAAGTATAATGGAACAAAGTTTGCATTCGTTTATTATTTGTTGTTATTAAGATTTGGGACACCAAATTATTGTACCATATATTAAATAACACATTAAAGTTATTTATTTACACACATTTTGTTTGCACAAATAATTAGATATGAGATCTGGCAGCCCTACAAATCGGGTTAACATTGGGCAATACGCGAATTTGTGCATGTTATATTATGGAGAATAACATTGTTTTGTTGTCCGAAATGAATTGGAAACGTCGTATTTCACTGATAGGATTACTTTTAAAATAAAAATAAAATAAACGTTTGGTTAAAATGATTGATGTTTAATCTTTTTCATGACTAGGAAAGTTTTGTAGTCAATCGTAAAAAGAGCAAATTAAAACTATTTTGTAGCTGTAGTATTATAATAACTCTTCACTGCTATCATGATTTTTTAACTTTTTGACGTAAAAATGTTTAAAAAAATACTTGAATATCTCAAAAAATTGGTATTCGGCTAAAATATTTCGGATGTTACATTGGCCTAGTTCTTAATACTCATTGACTGCCTATCGTTAATTAGTCATCTATAACCTTTAAAAGAATGCAACAAATGATTTTATCAAATAAAAGTAAAGGTCAACACTTTTGCAAGCGACTGTAATTATACAACGAGTTCGCGTATAAAAAGAAACGAGCCGTAAACGATGATGTTAGGAAGTACACTTGCGTGGTTAAATAGAATGATTATATTTTTATGTGACTGATAACAGTATGTTATCGCCAGTTTGTTAATTGACTACTTACTTACTATTCGTTTACTAGTATGTAGTAGTATATTATACCGTTAATTTAATGGACGGAACAGAATTACCCAAAGGGTTTAAACTGAACCCTATTTCTAAGACTTCGCTGTCCTTCTGTCCGTTTGTCACCAGGCAGTATCTCATAAACCGAGTTTAAATTTTCACAGATAGATATACTAAAAACCAAATATAATAAATAGTCGGGCTCCGATACATCACACATGATATTTGTGCCGATTTTTATACATAATGGTACGGAACCCTTTGTGCGCGATTCCGACTCGCACTTGGCCGGTTTTTTATTACAACAAGCTTATGTATGGGAAATTCCATGTACCTAATGACAACTACAACAAAACAAAAAATAATATATTTTATATTTAGAAAGTAGAGCTTGTATAGCTTGTAGTCCGCGGATCTAATTCTTATTACGATAAAAATATCGATAATCCACTGCTGTAGTGTGCAAGAAGGCAAGCCCAACATATGAGCAAAAAAGCTCGGGGTATGTACGATGCCACAGAAACATAACAATCACGTTGGAGAAACTGCCATTCTCCGTATTATTAATTAAGACAACGGTGTCCTTAAAAATGTGGTTAAATCATCGTTTAGCATATCGGTTCTATTTTGCATATTAACTATCTTATGTCACGATAGAGATACCGTGTGTATGCGAAGTTACTATGCGATATATATATTATTTTTGATCGTAGTATTAAAATGCTCAAACTACAATAAAATCCTTTATAACAAAGGAAAGTTATGATTGTATTATTATTATATTACATCTTTTTTAACCGATTTCTCAAAAAGGAGGAGGTTCTCAATTCGGCCGGTACGGTTTTTTTCTATGTATGTACATCGATTACGTCGCGGCTAATAGACCGATTCGCGTGATTCTTTTTTTGTTCGACGCGAAATAGCTGCCAGGTGGTCCCATAAAAAAATATTTCAGTTTGGTCTAGTAGTTTTTATTTTATAAGCATTATAAGTAATTGAAGTTGGTTTTTTTGTTGGAAAATTATTTATATTATAAACCTTATTGGAAGGATAAGTATAAAATACACATAAATGAAAGTGACCGCTGTGTTCTATTTTCAAGCGTAACTTGTGCAACTTTTAAATTCGGTCGGGATATATTTTATGGGTCGGATACTATCTATCCAGAACTTCTGAAACTGGGCCTTAGTCTAGTAAATTAATCAACTTAGTACCCGATAGTAACAATTATAGATGTATCGCTTCTGTAAACCAATATGATATCATCCTAATACCTAAGACTAGCTTGACACACGATATATTATTAGCAGTATTTCGCGTATTTATGTAATAAAGATGACAATCCAACAATTTTGTCAAATTTTGAGTTAAGGATATAATGCCGACTGTTTGTCGGCCAACCTTAGACATTATATTAATTGTTCTTAATTATAATACTGTTTGTTTCTTGTACCACAATAATTAAATAAATAAATAAATTAATAATTGTCAAAATTTAACAATTTGACGGATACCTCTTTATTAAATATGACACTGGTTTTATGAAGTTAACTTGTTTTACTTGACAATACGCGAAATATTGACAATAATATAGCGTGTGTGCGGCTAGACTAAGGTTCTACAAAGCCTTACTACCGTTGCAATGCAAACATAAAAATAGCAGCCCTGTATACATGTCCTACTGCTGGGCTCGGGCCTCTTCTCATTATGAACCACGCTGGCCAATTGCGGATTGGTAGACTTCACAAGACCGCGAGTACTTTTTCACTCTCAGGCATGCAGGTTTCCTCACGATATTTTCCTTCACCGATAGCAAACGATATTTTTTATGATAAATACACACATATCTTCAAAAAGATGAATCTCAACGATTTATGTAGAGCGGTGTGTGCCGTGGGTTCGAACCCAAAACCTTTTACTTCGCAGTACTACGGTCTCCCACTCGGCCATCGCTGCTTGTATGTAGTATGCAAACATACCCATTGTGAATTCTAAGTGTTCTTACATGTCGTATGCAAGTATCGACGTAGTACAGACATCGATTTCCTATACATATTACTTATTCCACGACAGGCTTAATGTAATAATAAATTCTTACACGTCTCGAATAGAATTTTGACATTGTGGTTATTTTATTTTTGTAATGTGTGACTGCTGTTGCAAGTAAAATAATACATTTTAATTTTTTTATTCCTTCAGAAGACATTTTAATTTTGTTTTCCTTATGTGTCGGTATCTAATCTACTTCAATACTTAAGTACTTACTTAGACTCTATTCAAATAAGCTTGTTATTTTTTTTTACCATTTTAATATTTCTTTTCCATTTGATTAGGGTAAAGGTATATAGAAATATTTAAAATGATGTATTTCTCACCGTTGTACAAAGAGAGTGAATGAGGATAACCAAAACAACATCTATACATCATTACGTCAAGTTTTTGTGTATTCAATGTAGAATGTATTAGGGGGCCGTTCAAGTATTACGTAAGCACTATGGGGGGGTGCGGGGGTCTTTGTTTTGCTTATTTTGGATGACATGGGGGGTAGGGGAGTCTAGATGATGATTACGTCATCGGTAGTTATTTACTTTTTTACACGAATGGCAACCCTCACATTGTCTATGCTTGAAAACGAAACGCATTTTTGGGGATTCCCGCACGCATACGTTTAAAAATACAATTTTATCTGAAAAATGTTTACGTAAGCATGGGGGGAGGGGGTAAAAGCTTTGATTACTTTTGCTGACAAGGTGGATGGGGGGGTAAATAATTGTAATAAATCTGCTTACGTAATATTTGAACGGCCCCTAGTACGAGAGCTAGCAACGTCAGGAAAACAAGCATTTCAGTTAGGCCAGTTTTTAGATATCCTATCTCTCTCACTCTTCCGGACGTCCTATGTACTATCTGGCTGGCGGTAGTTGCTACCTCTTAGACTATATGAACAAAAACACACGGTATGGAGATTAAACAAGTGATAATTAATTTAAGCTTAACATTGTTATTTGCTTTTTAATCTTTCAACCATGTTTTCCATAGGAATACTATTGAACATCCATTCTCAATACGTGAAAATGTTACAGAAAAGTCAACAAAATCACTCTTTTAAGGTCTGCACGTGTGGTGTAGTGGTTTAAGCGGTCGCCTCGCCGCTCTCCACTGCACTGGTGTTGTGGGTTCGATCCCCACATGGGACAAATCTTTGTGTATTCGCAAATATTTGTTCTGAGACTGGGTATGCTTGAGGGAGTGAATGTGTGTATTTGGCCTTGTCATTGGGACCATTGGATATAATATATTATAGTGTAATTGCTTCTGGCGTTGTAAAAAAAAAGACAACAAGCGTAGTACCTCCAAGCAGATGACAGCTGTCAAAATTTCTTGAAGCACTCATTTATATTGTATGTGTCGTCTTTTGTCGTTACGTACTTTCATACACATGCGATTATCAGAGAACAGCCTGTCATCCAGACTTGCTGACTTTTACTGATCGATTGGGAGAAAGTTGTGAGAATGTTAAATAAAAGATTATTTTGATTTTTAGGGCATGACCATATTGCCTTATGGTCAGTCAGTAAGTAATTAAGTCAGCAAAATTAATAAAATGAAAATATTTTTACTGGTCGATGGTCTAGTAATAATAATAATAATAAATCATTTATTTCAGGCTGCATAGGCCCATAGATATATACCTTAACCTAAAATACATAATTATAAATTCACTTCCTTTGCACTAAGTTTGTGTGCGTTCCTGGGGTAAAGTTCCGCGGAAGCGACGGAAAACAACACCCTGCGGCCAAAAGCTTTCATCAAGCACCTGTTCCAGCATACAGGTCGGCACTCGCACCACGAACGCCTTGAAGTTGACGTTGCGGCGCGACTCCAACAGCTGCACTCTTAGCACATGATTCAGCTTCTGGCTGACATATCTCGCGATATCCTCTGCCTCGGTGGTGTAGTGCAGGCGCGAGATAAACACCGGGGTGTTCGGCGCGGCGGCACGTACCCTATGTTTCGGGTCTACAGGTGCCTTGCCATAGCCGTTCTTCGTGTTTCGTGAACGGCGCTTTCTAGGTCTAGTGGTTAGCGTATAGCGCCTCTCTCTGCGAGTTCTCGGGTTCGATGTCCGGTCGGGCAGAGTGTTATTTGTGAATTTTCCGTCAGTAAATAATTGACAACAGCAACACGCAGTTGGAATTGTGCCCGGTGAATGGCGATAAGCTCACCTCCTATCCCATGAGACCTAGACATAACAAGTGAAGTATGGGTGTTATATAACTCTGTCACACCCTTCTGGGGTAATATAATGTTATGTTATGTTATTTTTACCGTTATTTGTTGTCAAGCTTGTCCACCTGTCTAGTTTGTCAAGTTGTCTTAATCTTGTCTATAAATATGTAAAAGTGATGTATATTGACCATCATTGTATATTTTTCTTATTTTTTTTTTTTTTTTTACATTAGATAGAACGCCAGAAGCAATTACACTATCCAATGGTCCCAATGACAGGCCAAATGCACACATTCACTCACACAAGCACACCCAGTCTCAGAACAAATCGTTGCGAATCACACAAAGATTTGTCCCATGTGAGGATCGAACCCACAACACCTGTGCAGTGGAGAGCGGCGAGGCGACCGCTTAAACCACTACACCACACGTGTATATACCGACACTAAAGAATTCTAAATAGTTGAATTGTAAAAGTAGGTACGTGTGGGGTTAAAAACAGTAGAGAACATTGAAATGCGATGGTTACATACAAATCGCCGACCATCGCCGTCTATGGTAATCCTAAACATCTGTATAAACCAATAAAATGTAGATTGCAGCGCTGTTAGTGCTGTTACTATTCAATTCAACTCACTTTTCCTACCTAAACCATGATGTAACTTTCTATCCTTAATTTGGCATCCAGCAATGATCGTGACGAGAATGTTACACGACTTTCGTACGCTGGAGCTACTTCCGGACGTGACGTCATCGTCTATTTTGGGCAGTGATACACCGTTTACATCAGGGATGTCGTCATACTGTAGGTATTAACACCAACGTGCTAATGATTACTTAATCTTGAGAAAAAATGCGGCAATTTTGTGTTAAGTAATTTCTTGCGCGTTCCTAATTTCGAGATTAACTTTAATAAAGATTCCTTAAAATCTATAGTGTAACAATCATAGGTATTTGCATACGGCGTCGGTCTTACGATCGAGAGGTCGTGGATTCGAATCCTGGCCATTACACCACGGACGTGGACTTCCTCCTAACACAAGCGAATTAAGCTTAGCAGGAGAGGGTTAACAATACTAGTAATTTGTATTTGTAAATAACTTGTAAAGTTTTTTTAAAAAACAACAATATTATCACATTTTACAAAATAGCAAATAACAGAAAGTCATAGAAGAGGCCTTTGCCCAGCAGAGGATCACACCCATAGGACAATAACTTCTTGCGTTAGTTTCTGTAGCACATACGTTAAAATTTAACATACTACTCATGTAAATTGCTGCCCAAAATCGCGGCGACTAAAAATGACCAGTACTATATTTAGCTAGCTATAGATTGACCTCCTGACCTAGTAAATCTGAATACTGCCAGATTGTACAACATCATTTACGGAGTTATCAAGTGCATTACCGACCACAAAAAGAGATATTCATTAAGGTTTATCTGGGACATGTAGGTGAGTGTTACTTGCTACTTTTTTTATGAGCGTTTGATTTAAATATGTTTCATTTTATAGTTGGATTAGAAGGTTTAAACTGTAAGACGAGCGCGGCGGCATCTTTACTTTTTTCTTGTCTTTAAAAGGCAGATTTTAAGAAAAACAAAAAAACTAAGATTTTTACTGTATAATATGATATTTTCTCGTACAAATAGTGTCTCAGTCTTTAAAGGAAGATTACAGATCAAAAGAAAAGAAAATGTCTGTTTGGTACGCTTTAAATCGAACTACTACTGAACCGTTTTTTATTTATTATAATGCTAAATTGTGCCGTAAAAAAATATGCCGTATAACATAGGCTATATTTTTATAGAGGTCACAGACGGTGATGCCGCGCGCGGAAGCTTGTATCATTATAATATATATGTACTATTGTTATGTAGATATTTACTCTTTGACCGTTTCATATTTCATCTCTGAAAATGTACAGTAAATGTTCAAGTAGTTTACTGATATTGTTTTCTAAGAAATAAAATGTCACGTATAGTTGGGTCATTGCTTAATCGTTCCGACTTGAATATCGGTAGATCTTGCGGTTAACCGATTATCGATTCGACCATAGTTAAATCGATTTATTATGCTGTTTGTATCTTTTTGTATTATCAATATTATGTTTCTGTACAGTCATTTTCGATTTTCTAATATCCACATTTGACTTATGCTAATTTAACAATGGCTGTCGATAGTGTCGATTAAATAGCGATAAAGATAAAATATCTATTCTTTATATTTATCATATTATTATTAATTGAATTTAAAATGTTATTTTACATGAAAGTATTGAATAATCCGGCAGTACAACAGCTGTAACACGTGGTACAGGTAAACACAACAAGGGATTCCGTTACTGACACGTGCGACGACGAGGCAAACTAACGAGATTGGCCGTGACTGTACCACGGGGTGTGGCCCAAGTCATCGCCTGTTACGGCTGGGCAACTGTTGTGGATAATAATAATACTGTGTTGGAAGTGGAGCGGAAAGCGAGCAAATTTATGCTTATCATAATGTAAGTATGTAATTAGCACGCAGACTGCAGAACTAATAGAAATGTATGGCTGTTATTATATTATCAATTTTACTGTGCAAAACACGACATAAATAAGTTTCGAAAATACACCGCTCGTAGGCAACGATCCAAAATGTTGGTTAATTTATGCTGCGGTTTATTCAGGGGTTGCGTTGTCTAAGGATGTGAATGATAAATGAATGTTGTTATGACTTTGTTAGAAAATAGTTACTGACCATGACAATGAATACTCCAATTACTACTTAATAAGCAAAATACTCATCTGTAATGGATAATTGTATATATTTTTTATTTTATACAAGATACACATCAGTTAAATAGGACATTTTGCAAAACGAAAATGACAGACGGTAGTATTATTTTAAACACAAATATTTCACTTGATTTTTGTTATTTGAGTATTGTTTTAAATAATTGAATTCCTCTCGTAGCAATATTTAAATACCACAACATATTTATTTATATTAATCACTATCTAAAAGTTTATCACCCTGAATAGATTACAGCAGTACTTTCACCGCTGTGCGTTTGTGCCTTATTCCACAGCAGTCGCCTAACCAAGGTCGTGGGTCAATGTGTAAGCCGTGCTTAACGCGAATCGAACAAAAGCCAAAACGACGTCTACGGGACTATTTCTAGACTGTGGCAGTCTGAGCCAGCCTGACGAATGGCTAACCGCACACACGCAATAATATTGACAATATTATTTTATTTGACGACCGGATGACGGAGTGGGTAGTGTACCTGCCTGCGACTCCGAGGTCGCGGGTTCAATTCCCGCTTAAGACAAATCTTTGTGTACATGAACATGGGGGTTTGTCTTAGTCTGGGTGTTTCTAAGTATTATAAGTATGTATTTACAAAATAAAAGTATATATTATATAATATTAAAGTTGAAAAAATTAAGAATCCAGCAGGACTCGAACCTGCACCCCCTGGGTATACGCTCCAAGTGCTTTGCCAATTCAGCTATGGATTCGTATGCTGCCGGACTCGAAATTTCTCAACTCTTTTTGTGCCAGCCGAAGCTAGACGAACCATTACTTGGTTTAAAAGTATATATGTATTGGTATCAGTTATTCTATTACCCATAGTACAGGCTCTGTTTAGTTTGGGACTAGGTGGCGATGTGTATTAGTTGTGATATATTTATTTATTTTATTATCAGCATTGCCTAGTAAAAGCATTATAAAGACCAAACAATCCGCCAAATATTGTCCATAATATTGAGTGGCTAGCCAATTTTAGCGAAGTTTTAATTTGCAATAAAAAAAATAATCTTTATATGACAAAGTTAGAGAGATACATACACAGAAGAATCCATGAAAAACGTTGCACTTTACATTTCTTCGGACGAACAAATTTGAAGGGAAAACGTACACTTCTTATCTTTCTCCAATTTAAAAAAAGGTTAAAAAAATAGTCAGGTTCCAAGCAATTAAATAATTGGTGTACGTAATATCATAAACGTACCCACTTTTAAACCGTTTATGATATTACGTACACCAATTATTTAATTGCTTGGAACCTGACTATTTTTTTAACCAAAAAGTTTTGTCGTATTTGGTCCATCTGTTCACGTGTGATGACGGATATGACCAAGGGAAATATGAATTTATTATTATGATTGAATATGGTACAAAAAATGTATGGTATATCTGGCGAATACTATATATCTTTGCATCTTGCGCCAGTAATTTGAGTCGCAAAATCATAATTAATTAGTCAATTACATGGATTATATATTATAGAAAAATGGATTATATAATTCAGTTAGCTCGTGACCACGATCGGTGTGACTCGATCGAAACAGTCGAGCAAGGAGGTATTTATACCTTAAAAATATTTACGCGATTAAGACCCGTGTCTATAATATTATAATTATGTGTACAAATCGTGATAGTTTAAAATCATTAATTACATGGATATTTGGAGAAAGATAAGAAGTGTACGTTTTCCCTTCAAATTTGTTCGTCCGAAGAAATGTAAAGTGCAACGTTTTTCATGGATTCTTCTGTATATGTATCTCTCTAACTTTGTCATATAAAGATTATTTTTTTTATTGCAAATTAAAACCCATTCTAAAGATATATGCGTATGCGCACGATTGTTTCCTAAATATCTCAGCTTCAATGTTTTTTGCAAGTATTATCCTTCGATTCGTTTCGGCAACTTTATCCACAATTACGCGCTTAACTTTAACAGAACCTACTTTTTTAATTAGTGGCCTTGATTGTTGTTCAGTTACAGAAAAAAGAACGCACGTGTGTAGGTTTTATTTTTTTTACATGATGATTTTGGCGGATCAGCCTAAAAAACTGTCGTTGTTCTTTTTATTTTGAATTTTTCTTCTTGAAAACAAAAGAATAATATTGTTATGGCGTTTATAAATGTGTACTTTGTCAATTATATAGCTTTTCGTCAAAGCTATCGTTGTTTTTTAAATAATATAGCTAGGACCAAAAAATAAAATAAACTATTTATTTGCATAGTATGACGACCGGATGGTGGAGTGGGTAGTGCACCTGCCTGGACGCCGCGGTCGCGGGTTCGATTCCCGTTTAAGACTGTGTGTCATGGGGGCTTGTCTTAGTCTGGGTGTTTCTATGTATAATAAGTATGTATTTACAAAAAAGAAAAATTTATAATATAATGTATTAGTATCGGTTATTCTATGTTCTATCTAGTACCCATAGCACAAGCATATAGTTTGGGACTAAATGGCGTTGTGTGTAAGTTGTAAGATATTTAAAAAAATTGCAAAGTATGGGCAATTGGACGTTTTTTTTTTGTATTCTACGCCCACAGCGAACGAACGTGTAGTCCATCTGATGGTAAGTGGAGTACAGCCCATGGACATCAACAATCCACAAAAGAAGATTATAGATGCGTCGCTGCAGCTGAGGACTACTAACGGTAATTTCATGACCTGATCTCACCACCAAACCGGAACACAGTAATGGAAGCACTACTATTTGGCGGCAGGTTAAAGGTGAGACGGTGGTGCTGCCGCCCACGAGCTCGTTCACAAGAGCTCTACCACCAGTAAGTACGTTTTAAGCAAGTTTTAAACCACTATTGGAAGATTAGCCTTATGTAAGTATATGCGCTACAGGTACCAGTGGTACAGCCTTAGTAAATTATTTTCTGCAAATCTACCTTCCTAGCCGTGTCCCGTTCGGCGACATGTTTTACACGACCTCTGGGTTCATTCTTCATTTCACGGAACAGGTTAAAAAGCTACCGTTTTATCTTAGAAGCAGCTCGGATCATTCCCATGGGTGCTCAGACAATAGAGCATCAGCTCGTTTGTATTACGGTGATCATATCATATGTTCTGTTAATTGCTCTGAATGAGCTTGATATGTCTTTTTTACGATAATTGGATAAGATCAAAGAGGACAGCCTCTTTAACACGGCCACTTTTCACATTTAGATTCGATTAAGATGTAATTATCAACATTAGAACTTCTTACGACGTTTCTATGTTTATATAGATAGCTATCAGACACGGTGACACTGTCTTCAATAAAAAAAACTACAGATCCATACTAAATTTGACAACTTCACCGTTTCAATTGAAATATCAAGAGAGGCCTGCCGTTGGCTAGCCTAACGTTGCCGAACAGACGTGATAAAAAGTCTGGTATTCATTTTTTTTGAACGGTGTTAAAGACACATTAGATATTATTGCCATCAGATAATAGAGCCAAATAATGATACGCTAGTAACACCTATTATTAATTTTATAAGTTAATAGTTATACTAAATGGTTAATGTTTTGCCGCGAATTTTATTACTATTAAAATTACTCAAATAGATAATAATTAAAACATTGGCGACGCACCATGACGCCTAGCTACGAGTTTAGTTTTGGTTAGCCAAACAAAATATTATAACCAATTCTAACTAAAATTAAACAAAACAGTCAAATGAATTTAGTATTTTCACTTGCCAGCGGGTGTAAGCAAGACCTTTATTTATATTGACTATTGTACAATACAGCGATAGCCGAGTGGGAGACCGTAGGACTGCGACTGCGAGGTTAAAGGTCTCGGGTTCGAACCTACGGCACACACCTCTCGTCTTTTCGAAGATATGTGTGTATTTATCATTTAAATTATCGCTCGCTAACGGTGAGGAAACTTGCATGCCTGAGAGTGCCTAATAAGTGCTCGAGGGTGTGTGAAGTCTCCCAATCCGCACTTGGCCAGCGCGAGCGTGGTGGACTATGGCCTAACCCTTCTCATCATGAGAAGAGGCCCGAGCCCAGCAGTGGGACATGTATAAGATACAGGGCTGCTTTTATTATATTATTGTTCTATAATCCATTGATACAGCCTTATACAAATCTGAAATGGGAGATGCGGATATGAATCGATATGATGCAAAATCAATGTTTTGATTATATTTTTTTTTATGCCTAAAAGTTACTTTTTCCAACATGCATAAATTGAACATATCGCACCCAGAATAAAAAAATATATCTGTATATTATTGCCCTCACACAATTTTCTTTTCGGGCACAAAATCTACGTCACTGCAGCACCAGCGCGAGTCGCAAAGGTAAAATTCGTAAACCAGTTATTGGGTAATTGGATGATACTAAAATATCCGGAAAACTATTGGTTTTTCCATCAAATATCTCTCAAGGTAGTATTTAACGATTATATTATGTAGCAAGCCCCTTTAACGTAGTTTCATTGTCAATGACAAAGCTAAGAGAGAAATGAGTCATTTTGTAGCTGCAAGTCTATGAGAAAACCCAGTTACCAAAGACGGGTTTACCGCGTTTACCATGTCCGGTAAGTAATACGGAAATTTGGTGCTGGTCCGATTTGAATCACTCATGCAAATTATATGTAGTTGCATTGTGGCATGTGTTTTATACATTAGATCTTTTATCGATTAGTTGTCCATAATAGTTTTTTCTATTTGTGTTTCCCCTCTTATAGTGTTAAATATATAAGACATTATAACGTTTATAATGCATTTCTCCTCATTTGTCCTAAACATCCAAATCGTAACTCTATCAAAGGTCCAAAAATATCTGAGAATTAGTTTGTTAATACAGATTTTTAGTAGATAACATAACATCACGCCTATATTACCCATAAGGGTGTGGCAGAGGTGTACATTACCCACATTTCACTTGTTATGTTTAGGTCCCATGGGATAGAGTGTGAACCTATCGCCATCCACCGGGCACAATGCCAACTCCGTGCTGCTCTTAAGAATTTCCCAACGGAAAGTTTAAAAATAACACTTTGCTCGACCCAGGCATCGAACCTCGTGGTGAGAGTCGCATAAGCTAACCACTAGAGCAACGAGACAGTCCAACCAATTTTTTGTAGATTTATCTAGATAGATAGATACATAGAAAATACTTTATTTCTATCTTTTGTATTCTTCATATCTAATACAGTCCGTGACAAAATGGGTTGTCCGCCGGGGTGTTAAGTTTCACACAATATAATTACCTGACTGTCCATCAAAAGTGTCAAAACCACGACGCCTAAGAGCTGGTTTCACCAACGTGTTTAAACTCAAGTTTATACCACAAGTTCTGAGATCTGTCTGTCCTTTCTTGTTGAATGAGAGAGAAAGAGAGAAAAAGAGATATATGAGGATACTGGTTTAATAACACTGTAAGACTAAGTACATAATATAACATAACATCACGCCTATAATTCCCAGGAGAGTGTTGAAGAGCAACACCCACATTTCCAGTTTAGGTCCTATGGGATAGGGTGAGAGCTTATCACCATCCACTGGGCGCTATTCCAACTCCATGCTGCTTTTATATTAATAACACTTTATCCAACCCGGGAATCGAACCCGAGACCTCGCAGTGATAGAATATACATACGCTGACAACTAGATCATCGAAACAGTTCGATCTCTCTGTCTTGCCAATGAGAGAAAAAGAGATAGAGATATTGGAATACTGGTTTTACTGATGAACTGCAAGATTAAGTAGTATGGTAAAATCGGGCTTACTTATCTGGTTCGTGACCGACTCATAATTACAAACGTTTATTAAAGGATTAAGTAAAAGTGACAAATATAACCACTAGATGTCACTAGGGACTTTTGTTCCGGTACCGTTATAATTTGTTTTGTTTTTTGTTACTTTTGTTTGATGATAATCTTTTTGTGTTAGATATTCGCGGAATTTCAATTCGTTTATAAGTGTTCTGCGTGTTGTTTTTTTGCGTGTATCGAATACGGCAATGGAATAAAATAAAGAAGAAAAGTTATTACACTGGGGTGTCTAGTTGTTTTTACAACGAAGTTACAGTACCTATGGTCGGAAATGGCCTGAACAGCTTCAAGAAAAGGATATACGACGTGCTTGTCTCTTACTTATTTGATTATGATTTGTCTGATATTAAAGTTAAACCCATTTTTGTTTTGTTTGAAAAAGAGCCAAGTAATTGTTCCGTCTTAATTAAAACAATTTCACCGTCAATAAATCGCGTTCACCTAACGAAGCAATAAATCACAAGGATAATCAAAATTCCGCAAGTGTATAAGCAAAGGCGACAATGCCCTATGAGCCATCGCATTGGTAACGGTATTCGCCATAGTGAGACGGTAATCATTGCTACCATTTGCTACCACTCATGCTTGGTGCGATATTGGGGTAAGGTTTGTGATTACCGGTTTTATTTTATTCACGAATTTGTCATCAAAACAACATAATTACATGAGCATCTACTGAATACTACTATCTACTGAATCGAATCTCATTACAACGCCCTAGCAGCAGCATTAAGTAAACCACTTGAAAATAAACGACTTAAACGCTACCATATAGGTATGGGACTTTGCAATAGCAAAATAAAATATTAAACGATAGGAGGCAGATTCTTTGCTGGAAGAATGAACCTCATCAGCCTATAACTACCTCTACAACTAATCTGCTAATGGTTATAAAACCGATCGCAAGATAAAACTAGAAAAAAAATATATTCACGAATTTGTTTTGCATCTGTCTGTGCAACCTTGAACCTCGAGTAAATGAAGTATGTGCAGGGTAATCTTTTTTTTTAAAAAAAAGCTTACTAGCAATTTGCAAATACAAATTACTAGTTTTCTTGTTAACCCCCTCCAGCTAAGCTTAATTCGCTTGTGTTAGGAGGAAGTTTACGTCCGTGGTGTAATGGCCAGGATTCAAACCCACGACCTCGCAATCGTAAGACCGATGCCTTATCCATTGCGCCACGGCCGATTCTAATCTAATTCAAGGGCATAAATAATAGTTTATCTGTCACACGCTTTTATTAGCTAATTTGACTTATTTTTGATGTAATTAAGTTCAGAAAGAACCTATTCCACAATCATCACATTAACGTTACTCAAACGAAGAATAAAAATAACACAAACAAATTGAAGTAACAACGATGTTCGATTTAATGTATGTGTCACTTTTGATTTCAGTCAAGATATAATTTATGTGACGGTTATTTCTTACACGATGATTGTGAAACATGTCCTTAATGACATTTAAAAGTCTGTTTGTTACGCTTTTACAGCTTAATCACATGGCAAAGCACTTGGGGCGTATACCCAGGGGGTGCAGGTTCGAGTCCTGCTAGATTCTTAATTTTTCAACTTTAATATTATATAAAATACAAAAAGGCATGGCAAAGCTAAAATTTGCTTTAAAATATTACAAGTATTAAATAAAAATGCGTCATCTCTTGACAGTAATAGTGTTGATCTTAATTCAAACTTACTGTATGTGAATAGTGACTTATCACATCACATAGATGGCGCTAAAACCAAATAAGGTTCGTCTAGCTAAGCTGGCACAAAAGAGTTGAGAAATTTCGAGTTCAGTTATGGATTCGTATGCTGCCGATACGAATCCATAGCTGAATTTGCAAAGCACTTGGGGCGTATACCCAGAGGGTGCACGTTCGAGTCCTGCTGGATTCTTAATTTTTCAACTTTAATATTATATATTGACAGTTATTGAATTAGTATGGTATGGAGAGTCAATATAGTGTTGATAAATAGCTAGTATAACTATAACATTAAGGGAGGCTTACATCTGACCAAGATTAAGTCATTAAGCATTCCTACTGCATTCCTAACTTGATGCCAATCCATCTATTCAGAGCTGTCTTAACAATTCACTGACCTCACCCGTTACACGATAAGTCTGGACCTAAATATCCAGATCATTTATTTTATTATCAGTTTAATTTCACGCTCATTTTATGGAAAATGTTCTTATCTAATCAAAGCGAAGTAAGTACATACAGGTACACATCATGCAGTAGTTATTTTCAGTATAAGCTGGATGCGAGACCATGTTATACTGAAATGTATAGCTTACTGTGTAGCTCTGTGAATATATGTAGCGTGCACAATGTGTGCATTTCCAAAGATTTTTTATACTGGCACAGCTATCAGTAACTACTAGCATATAAAGCCGGGTCCATATTTTGTACCACTTACGTGATCTGATAACGTGTCCTTATCACCGTATCACCTTTCTAGTTTTGGCCTTAATAAATTAGCGGTGTGTCGTATCTTCGCAATAGGCAATCATGACACTCCTAGGCGATACTGTGATCGGATCGAGTAAGAGATACAAATGTACTCTAAATGACGAAATAATTTCTAAAATGTAGTTCAAATTCATATTTTGTAAAACTCACTCGATCGTCACTGATACAATCATATCTGAAGGAAACTGAAATTCTTCATCGCTACTAGATACACTTATGATGCAATTGCCTTGTTTTGTATTACTTCAACCTAATTATTGCGGCGGAACGTTAATGGCTTTGATTCATTATGATATTAAAATTGCCACATGCCGACAAGCCAATTCAGTTTACAAGGATTTTTCGGTTGCAAGGATTTTATGGGCCCAATACTACGTATCTATAAGTTATTCAGAACAATATGTAACTATATGTTTTTTATGTGTTAGTTGACGATTGAAGATAAAGCATTTATTTTTGTTGTACACCGAATAAGTATCTCTCAACACTTTCTACAAAATTATACCTTATGCGAATGTTGTACTCAGTGGTGTTTACTATTTCGTGTTTATTATTATTTTGCCGCTGAAATTCACCTTAACCAGGGACTATTACTTGTGTTAAGTTAGAAGGTTTAATACATAATTGCAATAAGAAAGTGTAATTATTATTTAGACTCAAAACACAAGTCTTTTTAGAGACTTCTAGAAGAGTCCATTCACTCTTATTCAGATTTAAATGCAAGCACTTTTCAAACGTCTCGCACTAATTACGGCTCATCTACTTAAAGTATGGTATTCTTATTTATTTCTTTAATACTTAAAATTATTGTATGTTTAAGATTACTGTCTGTCAACTTAAAAATAAACACGTAATAAGTAAGGATTTAAAATGGCTACCGTTCTTTTTCACAAAGTAAAATATTCAACAAGTATCTCTTTCGCATCGGCTTTATTTCCGATAAATATTTAAGCAATCATTGTGGATAAGACCACACAAGCGACCAGCACCAAAAGCCACCAATACCCAACGTGGTGTGGTCAAATTAATGTGCTTTTTACCGTCCACTTCTTGCTAAGTTGTTACCGTGTCCATTTCCCGTGACCATTCGACGGCACTTAAAAAAATTCTTTAGAATGCCAGGAGACAATGTCTCGTCAGTAAAACGATAGTTACCCATCACAATACACCCTTGTTCTGTAATAATCACTGTTTCTAACCCATAACATCAATGGCATAAGGTCGAAAGTGGTTCAACAGCATTATTCAAAATAACAGAAGATATTTACTATTCAGGGACCCATTGACAGGTTGTAATCATAGCGCGACGTAAAGCTACTGTATTTTGGAAATGTATCAAAGGAATTGTAACTTTGTAATGTTGAGTGAAAGTTGGTTTTGGGTTGACAATAACTTAATTTATTCTTACCCGTCCTTATATTGAAAAGTGGTCATTTTGAAGATATAAAGGTAGAGGAATCTTTACTGGTCGAGTGCTTAACTTAATGTGTCCTCCAGTATTTATAAGGAAAGTAGAAAATTATACATGCACAAATATTTAGAAGAGGAAACAGAAGATTTGGCTTGGGAATCTTTTACAAGATTTTTCTTTGTTTTTGCATGCCTAAGTTTTAAACAATCAATATTTATGGGGTTTAAATCACTTTTTTAAATTTAAAACGCTAAGTTTGATAACCTTTTCTAACGATCGGCGCATCCAGAAATTCAACGACTAACACCAGTGAAAAACTATTTAATCTTTACAAACATACCATATTACTCATATTGTTAATACATAGGAAGTCGTAGTAATTAATTCAAGGTCAAATGTTCATCAGACGAGCGTTGTTAACGATCATAATTGATAGAGCAGCCACAAAAAATCTGTGACAATGTGTATAACATGCATGGTCATTGTTTACTACAGGATTGCTGTAATTCGCCCTGTTTTTGTGTGATTAATGCTGTCAACAAGTTCGTAAAAAATAGAAGCAGTATTATTTAATTTATGTTACTTCATCAGCTGTTTAAGTGGACACTAATAAGGAGACCGAGAGACTGGATGTCGTCAAAGAGTTTGTGAAGCTTTATGACCTAAGTAAACCAGATTTTAATGATGATGTCGGTTTTTTCAAAAGGTTCTCTAAGGTACAAATTGTATTAAAAAACCGTACTAAGAAAGCCTACAGCAGAGACTTTAAATCTAACCGAAAAACATTTTTCTTTCTAAATCAGTATTATTTCAAGTGATTAATCGTAACTTAAAGACCTGTGATACGGATAAAAGATACAAATCAGAAGCCAGGAAGTCTGCCAGTTGTTTGGATGTTGTGAAGGAAATGTGTGAAACCAAGTGTTTAGTTGGTTTTTAGTAGACTTCCACAACTCTGGACTAGACGATGCCACCTACACAACGAGGTGCCTCGTTGGTTTGGTGGAGTAAAGAACTAACGGCATATACCAGTGCCGTAACTATAGGGTGGCAGGGGTGGCAAAATGCCACGGGTACCCAGCCTAAGGAGGCCTCCGGGCTCAAGATGTCTCGACCTCTAAAGTAACTAAATATAAATTATCAAAAAGAAAAGATTTAAAGGCATTTATCGAAAAATTGAAAATTGTTGACCGGAAAATTGCAAATTGTATTGGAATAGACAAGGAAAAGATAACGCAGCAGGATAACATAGTATATATCGCGAAAGACAATTTTTTTTCCAAAAATTTGGCATTCTAAGGTGAAAAATTTTGCATACCGGTACGGAATCACTAGTAAGATGCTCCATCGTAACGATTTTTACTAGGGCCCCATCCAATATTTTTGCCACGGGCCCCCGTTGGTATAGTTACGCCACTGGCATGTACTATGCGGGAATTACTGATATTCATGTCCATCCGCTGGACTAAAAGCCAACCACAATGTATTTGGGGAATCACTTTGGTGTCCTGCTGTGCTCATAGTAGGTAACTCTAATAAGTATTATAATAATCCTTTTAGCCATACTTAGACTCCTAAGTGCACCAGTGACGGTCCAGTTCCTGCAGACCTGTTTGACGGAACATCATTGTGGCACATATCGTAACAACCTTTGTTACGTGATATCTGCGTTATTAAAATATCTAGGCCCTGTTTGAATATAATTATGTGGGACATAAACAGCACAACAGGTGTTATGCGAGTCTTATACTATTATTGCGAGTATAATACACCTCTGCAACACCCATCTGGATAATACAGGCGTGATGTTACGATACGTGTTTTGAAAAATTAAAAAAAAAATCCTACCTTTTAAACACAACATATTCATAGGAATACCTATGAATATGTTGTGTTTTATTATTATTAAAAAACTGAATACTAAAATACATTTAAATAAGAAGGGCTTTGTAAAAAACTTGTACTTGTACTACAAAAGGGTGGCACAGTTAACCGACGACTCGTCGAGAATGAAGCCGTTGATGTCTTTAAAGGGCAAATTATATTCACCCTTCAAAAGAGCTTAACGGCTTCATTTCTGACGGGTCGTTTTATTGTGCTACCTAACCCTTTCGTACTGCTAGTAAAGCTTTTTTGAACGAGCTCATGGAAGGAATCTATCATCTGTCTTCTTTGGGAGCGAACGGACGTGTAGTCCAAACTGATGGTCAGAAGTAACGACAGCCCGTGGACATCAACAAACAGACTGTAGATGCGTCGCTTCAGCTAAGGACTACGTTATACCTCATGTGCCAAAAATTTCAGGGCTTGAATTCACCAGAAAACAGAAACACAGTAGTGAAAGCACTATTTGGCGGCAGGTTAAAGGTAAGATGGCGGTACAAAAGAGCTCTACCAAAATTATATATCCGCTATTTCACAATTGTGTTCACAGAAATGTATCGCCTGTGGCTCGTAGAATAGGTTTGGTTGGCACTTATATTATCGTAACAATCAATACGTGCATTGCACTTCATTAGGTGATATAACTATCCATTATAATTGCACTAATAGCGCTAAAATATCTAGGTCTCGATTTAATATGCGTTAAGTATTGCCTGATGACCGTTTTGTTGTTACTAAGAATATAAATTAACTGGGTCTGTTGTTTTCATAGTGACCTCACTGAACGAAGAAAATTGGGATGAGGATTTTGCCAAAAGCTTTATAATCTGATATCTTTAAACATTATTTGGAATATTTTATTCAGACAATATTATAATTTAATCTATAACATAACACGGCACACACCTCTGTCGATAAATCATTATGATTCGTATTTTCGAAGATATGCGTGTATTTGTCATATAAATTATCGCTCGCTAACGGTGTGTGTAGTCTACCAATCTGCACTTGACCAGCGTGGTGGACTATAGCCTAACCCTTCTCATCATAAGCAGAGGCCCGAGCCCAGTTGTAGGACACGTATAGTATACATGGCTGCTATTATTAATATATAACATGAATGAATGAAAAATATCCGAAATAATAGCTAAAAACAAAACAGTGTTCAAACCAAAAATAGAGACGCTTCAATTAATTAATTGTCGAGCTGGCGCGTACAATTCGTGGGTATCAACCAATTTAATATGACGGCCAATTATTGATACCATAAGACTATCCAGTAGCATAGCTCTCTGAAGCAATTAAAAGTTTCCGTACAACCAAAACAAAGTCACTGGTCCATTTGCCGACTGACTCGCATTTACTTGTTCACTTTTTGCTAGAAACCTGTATTCCCGTCCCTCTGTGAATTCTTGTTTCAATATACACAACACCCACATGACTTAAGTACAATTTTCCCACGTTGCCTATTTATGCATAGGAATCCAACTCATGTACTCCATCCTTTTCTTTGGTGCTATGCTTAAAAGGGACGACAATACATTGTGTACTTTTTGGACGGTCTCGGTCCGTTTTTGTATGCGAGGTGGTTCCTTTAGGACTCACAGCGCATTTTACACGTTTTATGGACTTATGTGCGTATATTTTTTTGGTTTGTATACTTGCTATGTCAAATGTTATCATGGTGGTACAACATTTTGGTTATATTGCGTTCGATATATCAAGTTGAGTCTTGTGCGAAATAGGAATTTATTGGAGCATATATTATCTGCTTTAATGTAGCAAATAGTTTGTTAATAAAATTGTAAATTAGCTATGTCTGTAGATTAAATATATTTTAGAAAAATAAATACAGGGCGTCTTTATAACAACAGTAAAAGCCAAAACATAAATTTCAAGATCTTTTTGTCTGTCTGTCTATATGTCTGTGAGTTGGTACGAGCATTTCGCAAAAAACGGCTGCATGGAATTTAATGCGGTTTTCACTGTTGTGTAGCTGAAGGTCTTACCTAAAAACTGGTATCTTTGTATTGTAGATACCTCTAAGCGGATAAATTAGAAAGTGTAAGTTTATACAGGAGGTTCGTCGATTTCAATGATAACTGCATGAAATTCTGCACATAGGTTTTCTTACATGACGTAAATTAACAATAATATAGATGTTTACGTTATGTTATGTTATTGATTTTTGAAAATTCTCCTCCCCAAGGGGGTAAATTTGGAGTTCTAAGTATGTATGTGAAGTAAGTCAAATTTGAAGGCATTTCATGAAATTCTGCACATAGTTAACCTACACGACATAAATTTCCCCAAGAGCGTAAATTGGTTGAAAGTGTTTGAGGGAAACAGCATGGCAATATCGATTTCCACCAGCCGTAGTTAAAAACTAGTGTTCTTATACAAATAAAGAATTTCATGTGCGTTTGCGAAACGACAAAGCGACATTTTGACCACTGACTCGGAAAACGTATTATTAAACCGTATATTCTGATAGTATATCAAAGTTCATAAAGTAAGACGTAATACTTAAACGATTACCAGCCCTCTAACATTGCCTTTTCTTTTACCCTTTGCGATGACAGCAAATCATTTTAATATCTCCATCAACCTTTAAATGCCACACACGCTATGCTAGCTTCTATAATCCTGTTACCACTCTTAACTGAATGCAGCCTACTTAGCGCGTTAATTTAATTTGTCTATTGACGTTACAATGTTGATAACTACGTCATGGTTTCAACCATGACGTAGTTATCAACACTGTAACGTCAACGGGCAATGTGCGTGTCTCTACAATTCGTCGTAGAGACACGCACATTTCAATTACGCGAATATTCGGATTCGTATTCAGTTCAGAAAAGTACTGCGCGAGACGCTATTGTTTAAGCGTGTGATGATGAGCTTGCTGTCGGGGTACGGTGATATAACGTAGCCATAAGTACCATATCAAACAGTTCTTCAAAACACAACAGCTCGTCACAAGGCCCAAGCTGGAACTCAGGTGCTCCAGCCCATTAGGTGACAGCAGTATTCTATGTGGGGCCTGACTGGCGCTTTGTAATGCATGAGTATTTGCCCGAGGTGAAGTACCACTTGGCTTTATTGAGCACAACCAGCTTTTTAGAAGCCTGCTTGATCTTGTCCTCTAAGTGACTGCGGAACTGGACATAACAGGATATTCCATTTCTCTTAGCGATGGTAATTCGGGTTTTCTTTGCGTTGGACGCGAGAGTCTGTGTCTTAGAGACGTTAAATTGGACTAAGTTTAGTCATCCTCAATCTGAAACTACACAATAGCAGCACGGAGTTGGAATTGCGCCCGGTGGATGGCGATAGGCTCACCCCCTATACCATGGGACCTAAACAAAGCAGGTAAAGTGTGGGTGTTGTACACGTCTGCTACATCCTTCTCACGGTACACTAAAAAAACATGAAAAGCAGTTAAGCTGTTTCATAAAAGTTTAATTAGATGGATAAAACTCTCGTGTCTCGTACACGAGAGTTTTATCCATCTAATTTTAGTAATATGATTATAACTTTGCATCATACTATTATCTATATTCTCAGGAAAAGTGGTGATGTTTCCTCGAACAGCTCTTTGATCTTTCGCATTTTCCAATCTTATTCATCATTCAGCCGCTCGTAGTCCACTGCTGGACATGGGCCTCTCCCAATTTGCGCCGCAACACCCAGTCCTGCGCCTTCTTCAGGCCGTCAGTACACCTGGCAGGGGGGCGTCCTACCTTACGGTTGTCGAGTCGCGGTCTCCATTCCAGGACTCGATTGCTCCATCGGCAGTCGGTCCTTCGGCAGACGTGACCAGCCCATTGCCACTTCAGCTAGCCTATTTTGCGAGCTATGTCGGTTACTTTAGTTCTTTGTCGGATGGCCTCATGACGAATTTTTTCCTTCAAAGAAACTCAGAGCTTAGCTCGCTCCATAACCCGCTGCGCGACTTTAAATTTGTGGACTGCAACGTCTGCAACCGTTAATGTAGACTTTCGTCTTCAGGCATTGCGATATCCAACCTTATTACCTAGTTTAAAATATAAACTTTTCTAAGGCTGCTTCCTCATATCGATTAGTTCAATTTCAATAGTGTGAAACCTCCCAGGTGCTAGCAATATGGCATAGATTTCTAGCTTATATTATTTTATTCATAAATATTTCAATTAGGTCAAGTTAAAATGTATTCGTTGCAAACACGTGGAAAAGCGTCCATGGTTATTGTATAGAAAGTCTTCTGATTTTTAAAACAATTTTAAATACATATATGATTTTTTAAAATATGTTTCCTCAACCTGTTCAAACAATCTAAAATCTTAAAGCAGTATAAATTAGTTTCAAAATAAAATGCCGTCTTTTTTTTAATACAATTATCTATCCACGTGGCATCGCAATGGGACAACCTGTGTAGTAGGATAGAGCAGATACAACATTAACTGCTTATCTCAGGTCTGGATAAGTCTCTGGTAGTCTATTCAGAACTTTCCTGGTAGATGAAATGACCAATTTTTATAGAAATTTATCACTTTACAAAGCGAAAGCTTATCAGGAACTAGTAAAATTCGGCCTAAATGATGTTACTTTTCAGTAAACGTTTCAAGAGCGCAATAATATAATAACTGTTTTGAATATAGTGCAAAAAAGCTACCTTGCTATGTGTTGTTTTATTAAATTATACCCGCACCGTGGATAATATCGCGAGGATGCCCTGTTTTCCAGATGAGGCTGGTTTTCACCAAAGTAAGAATGATACTAAAAATGTGTTTGAATGACCTTTTAGGCATCTTAAGCAACTCAGGGTCAATCTTCACAAATTATCTATATAATTGTTTTGGGCGGTAATCGACCCACCCACACACAACACCAGCGTAATGCAAGAAGCAAGGCTTACACCATTAAAACAGTCTTGAATACAATACTATAGACTAACTTTCAACGGCCATATTAGTTATAGTAATTAGTAAGCTATTTTCTAGACAAGATTAAAACTGTTGGTGCCCGGCAAGGCTATATCATATGAAGCAATTTTTATCATGTCAATGTGGTGTTATTCATTCTAGACTTCTGTTTGTAGGACGTATCATCGATCTAAGTGAATTGCAATAAAAATACGGAAATAGTTTCAGTGCAAGCCTATTTAAGTAGATGCTATTTAATTAATGACGTAATTGCATATTATCCATCACTTATTTTTCGTATTTTTGGCCTTCAGTATAAGCATACTAGAAGTTTTCGTTAATCAACGACGAAAACATAGAAATGACAATATTTTTAGTTTACTTAACGATGTTCAAATCAATGGATAAACAAGATAAGTACGAATACAATACAAATGACATCATTTCAGTCATCTTACATATTATAATAATTGAAAGGGTTACGTAATTCAGCTATAAATGTACGCTTCACACTTTATGATTGACATTGACTGACATAACACAACTGCCTCGTTGGTCTAGAGGTTAGCGTATACGGTCTCTCACCGCGTTGTTTCAAGTTTGATACCAGGATCGGTTAAAAGTTCTCATTGGAATTTTCCATCAGGCATTAGAAATGTGCCCGCTAGATGGCGATAGGCAGGAGTGTGCCTACCACATGGGACCTAAAATTACAGGTTGTACACTTCTGACCTGTGCCACACCTATCTCCGTGATGTTACGTTATTTATGGTTATATTTCAGCGTAAGTTATAAGTAAAAAATCTAACGGGCATAACGCGATCATACATTATTTACCTTCATAATGGCGTTAACTCCCGTCAACGCGTAAGTATAACAGTTAATTCAGGCTTCTATGATGAAAGAAAAGAACTAATAGTGTTCGCATCTTGACCAATAAGGAATTTATATTTACAAACATCATAATCGATCTTTTTAGGTTACATAATCAAATATTTGACTGCTAATGAATGCACGGTAATCTGGTTTTCACCACGACCTATGGTCTGATTTTGAAAGGTATATATCTCGAGTTTATAATGGAAACGAGTTTCGACTAATACTGGCTTAGTATTCAATAAAATTACACATAAGGAGATATAGATTAAAATATTACTCTGCCGTTCTATCGTGTTATATTATATCATAGGCATTGAGATATTTCAAATTACACAGAGCTGCGATTGTGATCTGTTTTTTATATTTCTAATTAAGTCGTTTTGGTGACAATGAAATAATATAGTTGTTGAATGTCTTCACAATACCGTATTCTTCAAAATAATTTATTTTCCACTCCAAAATGTTTCAATTGAAGAAGGTAAAAACAAAACAATAATAAAAAACAGACTTTTATTTAAGGTCTTCGAAGCACTCGAATGTTCACTGACACGACTAAGATTTCGAAATGCATATTGTGGCATAAGGAAAAAGATAATGTTTCAATTTCAAATGTATATAGTTTCAAATTAAATGATAACTTTAGATCAATATTTTGAATGACCTCAACAAAGGCGTTAATCAAGAGTTTTTATTTACTGCTCTTTTATATCGATTCACGATACTTTTTAAAGAATAGCAATTATTCAATTCGCAATCAGAGAAAGTGTTGAAGTGATCGCCGAAGCCACGATACACATGATGATCAGTTGTTTATGTTTTATATATTATTATTTGATTGTTTACGACCGTACTTTACTCGTGAGATTTATCTGTCATATTTGTGTTACTTAATATTAATATTTCCATCCGGATAATCCTTAACATCACGGGCTTTTTTAAAACAGAAAGTACCATCGGACGACGTTGCGGGCAACAACTAGTTGAACAATAATTTAATGCAGCCAGATTTTAAAATCGAATAAATCAACTGTGAGACTAAGGTTGGGACCATAAAAAAAGTCTAGAGCTCCAACGGCCAGTCGATTTCACTTACCTCGCATCAAAAATCGATATTATAAATTTTTACTCGCGATTATGCGAGGTCATTGCCTGCTGTCTTGACTGATCACATCTGATACTCTACTATTAATATGAATAGTAAAACGACAGCCTCGGCAAAGCAGGAATAAAAATTGGGAACTTAAAGTGTCTGAATAATCATGAAACTGTTTGAGAAATTTTTTTATTGGGTTATTTATGATGGCTGACAATTTCATACCGTTTGATGATAATTATTTCACCTCAATGTTCAAAACCGTTATTTATTTGATTTAATCTCATTTTGGTTTAATGCATTTAGTTTGTGAAATCGTAAGGCTTGTAAGTATAGAAGTATAATAAGGCTTGTGAGCCTAAAAATACCTTGAAATTAAAAGAACATTCGGTAGGTTTTGCTAAAATGTAGATAAATTAAAAAATGGCCGTCTGAATAAAAACTTCATAAAATAATGTGTAATATTTTGATAATGAACCTCGAATGACAACGAATTAAATAAATAAAATATGCCCGATTGACCCATCACCGAAATCTAAAAAAAAAGCGCATCACTACAAATCGAATGTTGTTTAAATAAAAAAAAACCGGCAAAATGCGAGTCGGACTCGCGCACGTAGGGTTCCGTGCCACTATACATCTAAATAAATGTTTTTCTTAATTCTTTATTATATTGGAGTTGATTGAATGAAAGGTAAAATGCGGTTTACGATTTATTACGTATTAAAAAAAAACTAATTATTATAGATCTCGTTCAAACCAATTTTAAGTGGAAGTTTGCATATAAATGTACATCATTATATATTTTTTTATTTGGAAGCGTCCCTCGCGCAATCTATTCAGTTTAGAAAAAAAATATACTAGAAACCTCAATATCATTTTTGAAGACCTATCCATAGATACCCCTCACGTATGGGTTAAAATATATAGTTACGGAAAGAAGTGGCTGTGACATACGGACGGACAGACGGACAGACATGACGACTCATTAAGGGTTCCGTTTTTTGCCATTCGGCAACGGAACCCTAAAAAGAGAAGAAACCGTTTTATCTGATCGTTGGTCCTTTGTAGTTACATCGCGGCCAAGTGAAAACACATTAAGCCAGGCTTTCTAATCTTTTGTTAATTCATTAGGAAAGCTCGTGTCATATTTTAATTGCTAAACGGATTGTTTCAATCGTACGTATGTATGTACTTCTGCGCGGTGCGTGCTGTGTGCGTACATGATTGGACTAGAAGTACGTGTTTCGTAAAGAAGCTACTGTACTGAGATAGTCAATCAGTGGGCCTAATAAGAGTTTAGGATAGTTTACTCTCAGTTACATGATGAAACTGGCTGTTTCCCCCACTTTGTGATAATATTCATGAATAAATTGTGGAGGCTTGTTATTAGCAATATGTTCATCTAAGTTATATGTACTATATATATCTTTGTGTAATTAGTCTGTAAGCCTTCTCTAAAAGAAAATAAATAAATATAAATATAATTTTCGAATTTAACAAAAAACAATTAAGGCTAAGTACCGCGTTTCAGCATAAGGTTTAATTTAACAGTCATACTATAGAAATAGCATGGAATTATCTAATTCTAAGCGCGCAAAAGGTAATATAAAAAAGCATTTTTAAAAGACCAGGTAAATCAATTACATTTATGAAATATGCTTTAATGTTATGCAATAAAAATCTATGTGTAATACAAAATTTAAAGACAAACAAAAAAAAAATTCTGAGCATTATTTCTTCTTGAAAATTATAAAAAATATGGTAGGCAATTTAATGAGATGTAATATGATAAACCATTAATGATATGTAGCAAGAGTTTAACTAAAAAAAAACGAAAAAAAAAATTACGAGTAGTAATTGTTCGCCCACTGCACGTACCAATATTGTTTGTAACCGTATTAAGACATTAAAAATGGATACCCTTTCCTAAGATACAGACAGGTTTCCTGCCTAGTTTAGGAAAGGGAGTCCTATGATTCCTTTTATTAAAGCTGTTCTGGTTTCTTTATAACTATAATTATAATAAGACAACTCTGTATGCCATGTACATTATTATTACACACAAATTATTATTATTATTATATTAACTTATAATAACAAACTACGATCCACATTTCGGTAACAACACAAAAATTTGCAAATACCTAATATGGTGTCATTGACCACAATGATATATTAATTCGAATCAGTTATATCACCCATAGGTTACTAAACCAATAGCAAACGAGAATTTTATTCATAGTATTGTGTAGAAATTATGTATAATATTAACACTAGAGATGACCTCGTTATATGAGGTTATGGCTATCTGGACTGAAAACAAAAACTACAATAAACTATTTATATATTAATTACTAGCATTGGCGAGCGGATACAAATGTTCATCAAGTTCGGTTTAGCAGTTTATGCGATAGACAGATTAACTGACAGACATACTGACGAACAGACAGACAGACGGATAGAAGGATAAACAGACAGAGACAGTTACATTCGCATTTATAATATTAGATTAATAGTAAAGTAAACTAAATTACAAAAATATTTATTAGAACACCATCAAATTCGAGAAACATAACACAAAATAATAAGTTAACGGAAGTAATAAACAAATTATTATTAAAAGACTAAAGTCAAAATAAAATAAAATTTAGGGACAAAAAATTAAAGAAAAGAGAGAATTAAGAAAGTAAGGTTTTAGTTTCGATGGGTTACCTAACACATTAATAGATAGGTACATTAAAACAAAAGATTGGTGAGGTACAGTCGTGTTCTTTATATGTTAGCAGCCTAATTAATTGATATCAAGGCTCAACTCTGCCAATATATTCATGAACACATTCGACTGTACCAATAGAATATTACAAAGCAATCTTTGACTTTGTTTTACAAATATCCCACGTGCGCTCCTTGCCAAAACGACAACACTATTTGAATGGTCGAAAAAGTTTCAATTCCACAGAATATTGTTCCTAGCAACCGGTTGTCGTGAAACCTGTCCGTTTGGCTTGTCAAGTCAGTTTTCATTTAAAAATATATGTTTACTTGAAACCGAACACAGCAAAACGCGTAATTAAACGACTCTCGGTTCGAGAATAAGAAATATTTACTTTTTTTTTACCGCTTCTAAAGGAAAATGTCTCTGTTTAACCCCTTTGGTTAATACATGCTTGATATCATGTCGTTCATTATAATAACCAATTTCGGAGCGAGATTTTTTATGGTGTCGTTACGTAGTCTAAATTTGCAATAGACGATACGAATTTTAGTAATAACATAGTCGCCTAAATAAAATTTACCTATATACTACAATTCAATCATATTATATCATATCTCTATTATCATAATAGAAGGGCCACAAGTTGACACTATTTTCGCACTCTAATAGTGTCAACGTAGGGTGAGTGACCGACTTCTCACCCATATGGCACCAGCCTGCCACCCAAGTGCAATGGCTTATAAACTAATAAGTTCACATCCTTCACTTCCTACCCTTAATTCCCAGCAACTATTCGGCATATTAATTCTGCTTAGATGAAGAGAAGAAGATTAAAAACAGCTTTGATATTTACCAACTGTTACTACTTCCCTGCACTTAATTACCTATGTACGAACATCGGCGTATGTACAAAAAAGATTCAGTTACATCAATTTATGATGTCAATTTTTTGACGAGAGCATACGGCTTATCATCAATCTATATATTTGCAATAAAAAATGCTCCTGCGTTGTAGGCTTTGCGTGCAATGCGAGACCTTATACCGAAAATATATAACCTAATGTGTGGCCGTGTACCTTCTTGCTTGTTTAAATAACTTACTCATTTTGAGGCAGAAAATATCTTAACAACTGTGTAATTAAATACGTGCCATGAGACTCAAATCAAAACAGGAAGCTGAGAAATAAAACTGAATAAAATTTATAAAGGAAATTGAAATCATAGGAAGTAAAATCAGTCGGTATCACATCTCATTCTTTAATACCTGATCCGTTAACACTGAGCATTTATTTACCAAATTAATTATTAAAATTATTTTTTTTAATATGACGTGAACCTATTTCATCTTTTGTTCAGTTAATGAGATTAAAGCTTAAACCTTCTCATACTATCAAAGCCTTTACAAGACGTCGTATTTAAAAACTTTCATGTTTGATGTTTAGGGACGTAAAATATATATATATCAAATAATTCAAAATTCCTAACGCATTTAAATGATTAAATATTTGTTCTCATAACCATCGAGAACAAGAAATGTTATATATATTACAAATAGCCTTAAAGTCCTGTCCTTATCGCTGAAGGGATACTTTTCTAAGAACCCATTCTCACACATTCATATTATTTGTTATCAAAACCTAGCACCTGACAAACAAAAGGACCAGAATGCCCATTTTGAAGGGAACTGTGTTATCCTTTGTTTTAACGTGTAAAGGTAATAAAAGTCTTATCGAAGACTGCGTTGAAAAAACCTAGGAAAGCCTTTGTCCGAAGATTGTCATTACCTGGTCAGGGGGATCGAAACAATTAGTGGAACACAGACACCTTCATAGAATTCAGATACTAATAGCACAATTGATGTTTTTATGCTGGGTGTAAAATAATCATATAACAAAGGTTAAATGTATGCGTTTTATTAAGCTAAGAACACTTCACTGCGAATTGATTAGATCTTTTAAGTAGGGACTGCGTATACCGAAAAAAAAATGTTTTATATGTCACATCTTTATTGTTTTAGTTGAAGGAAAATAACATGATTATTATAGTGCCAGAAATTTTAGAGCATTGCAGAAATCAGCATTTATTTTAATTTGCATTGTTGCTTTATGCATCCAATCACTTTTTTTGTGGGGTAGTATCGATGATAATTTAGCCTTTAGCACTAATTCAACCCAAAATACATCTCGATTTAATTGTTATTTTTTACGATTTAATTAATTAAATAGATACATCAAGTAACTACTGACTTTTTAAGAAATTCCCATACGTTTTTGTATAAATAAATACCTGACGGAGTGTTGCACGTTCTTACACGGAATTTATATTAAATCGACTGAGAAGGCGTCGTATAATTCGATTCGGTGGTTTTTGTTGAAAATTCCTATAATTATTCGAGTAACTTTGTTGTGCACTATACTAATAAATAACACAAAAATCTCCGTTTTCAAGATTTTAGACACAAAAAACAAATAATTTCTGGTCATGTAAAATTCGTGTTTTCAGAAATAGAATTTATTTTTGTTGTGTATTGCAAAAGACATAAAGACTGGTAAAAAGGATGATAAAAAAAATTGGTTATCAAGAAAATAAGTTTAGTGATGTTACGTATTATTTAATTTATTATTATTTTCTATAAAATCTGTCGGAGAGTGATATTTATAAAGACAAGTAGATTTTTTTTTATTAACTAACTGTTAACTTTTATTTACATGGCGTATGGTTTTCTAACTGTTTATTAAAGAAATACTCGTAAAAATTTATAATCATCGTGCTGATAAATGCCATATAAAGTGGTGGGTTTGCTTTAAAAACTAAATTAATTAACTACATACTGTTACTATTTCAAAAGAAAAAGTGTAAAACTGGCTAAGCCTGAGTTCATGTATGTTATTTGAGCCAAACAAATTGCAATTAAAAACTAGATTTAAGAAGCACACAGAAAAAAAGAAGTAAAAAGAGTATTCACTCGTTTAATTGCAATTTCTCAATAAAATGACCGGTTTAAAAATTGCCGACGCACACCAGTTTTTGCTGCTGACCCATATAAGTGGTTCATTTCGAGTACCGTTATTCGCGGCCCGAAGGATGGTCGGCACAACAACTCGTCCTTAGCGAGCTAGTAATTAATATTTATAAAAGAATCCAGACAAGGTCAGGGCAGCCGGGATTAAACCAACGGTTTTTTATTCCACGTAGCCCACCAGATGGTAAGTGATACATACAACCTGTGGATATTAAAAAAAAGTAGTCGTTTCATCGAAAGTTGGATGGATTGTAGTGAGAGTTGACATGGCTGGAAAGTGCTGATATGACGTCTGATAGGAAAGTGTGGAAGGAAGGATAAAACATATTGCACTGACGCGACCTCAAGAAATTGGGATAAGAGCAGGCAAATGAAAATCAGAGATGAGTCGTTACATCGAAGGATTTCTGAGTCCAATGTAACAAGCAAATCGGCGCATTAAAGTACGTTACTTCGTGTCTCTAATTGAGGAGATTACCCTTATGTCGTGCATGCAAAAAGCAGTCCTTCAAATTGTACAAATATCTTTTAACTTCCTCGTCTCATAAAAAATCATCGATATGATACAAAAGTGATATTAAAGAATTACATCTAGTAAATGAAAGTGTTATTTGTATATTTTGGTTGCGGTTTGACTTTCAGATTACTATCTGCAAATTTAGTAAATCTAAAAGTAAATTTCACAATTGTTGGTTAAAATATAATTGGTAGAATTGAAAAATATAATTTGCGGAAAAGAATATTTGATAGATGAAATGTCGGTTCTAGGAATATAGACAAGTTTTGTAGAAATCTACGAAAAAAATAAGCAGATTATATAAATCATTCGTAAAGACTATGAATAAAAAAAAGGCTTTAAATAGGTATTAACAATGCAAAGTTTTTTAATACTTCATAATTTTTAAGGACGCTTGTGTTTTTATTAAATACTTTGGCTGTCAGTAATCCCTTAGCAAACGGCAAATAAAAAAGAAACACGACCCAATTATTTTATTTGGCCTTTGTCATGTCATCTTTGAAAATTTGCTTCCGAGTAATGACACATAAAAATGGTAATGAGTGAGTGAATGATCGAGAAATCTTATGAGAGAAGAAACCTATCATCATAGCTGGTCGTATAGATAGACTTGCATTTAGGTCTAAACCAAAATGTACCACGTACGGATAAATAGATAGTTCTATAAGTATCTATACTAGCAAGCTTCCTAATTCAATCATTTGAACATTGAGAAGCAGTGAATAAAAAATCATTACAAAATATATCCTTGACGTAACTATGTAAATAAAAATAATATTATTAAAAATCCATAAAATATATTTTTTTTTGATGGATTTTTATGCCATATCTATGATTAATTGATAATTTAGACACTATGCTTGGTATCAAAAATAAATTGTAAAAAATTGCGAGTATTATTAATACCTGTTTCACGTCTGATCTTTAAAACGTCTCACAATAAAAAAACATTGATTATTATACTAAGGACGATTAAATGATAATGATTATAACAATTTCTGTTGTTTTGTTTGTGTGCATAAATTAAGAATAGAAATTATGTGTTTTTAAGTAGATATTAAAATATAAGGTCATCATTGCATATTTTTTGGGTAATTATAGAGCTAGGTAGTGTAATAATAACGTGTTAATATTGCTTTAATATATACTTAGAAACTTGTTTATATTAGGTAGTTATTTTAATAATATTATTTTTTGGTGTAGAGATACAGTCATATTTTAAAGCAGTTGAAATTATTAACCGAATTCTTGAAAAGTTTACACTGCTTTAAACTGTTAAAACCTTTGTAAAAGTTACTTTTTTGCCATAAATAATTATTTTAATATCGTAAACAAGTTAAGCTGTAAGTTAAAATAAAGTTAACACCTAAGTTCATCCCAGTAACTACCACGGAAACTTAAGTAAAATTTGACAGTTAATTAAAATATTTTAACAGGAATCGAACTCAGAACAAGTTCAATACGTAGCGAAGGTAAAACATTAACAAATTATTTTACCACGATGTACAGTAAGAAAGCTCGTGCATAAAAAAGTAAAAAAAAAACAACAACCGGCTCCGAATAGAAGTTACGCGTAAAGTTTAGAACTAAGAGAACCTGTTTTAAGCACTAGCCTACCTTTGTGAGATCAGAACACGATTTTTATAGCACATCAAACACTGCATTGTTTTCATCCAACTTTTTTCGACACAACACTTAATGCTCTCAGTGCAAAGTCATACGTATAACTGAAGAACGAAGAACTTGCACGGCAGATAGCCTCAGGTACAATTTTCACGTCTACGCTAACCGGCCAGTTGAAGGAGCCCGGTTTGTCTGTGACGACGTTTTTGTTCGGACACTCACTGCACACGGCTAGGTTGTATCGAAAGAACATTGTATTAGTTCGTCCGGTAGGAAGAAAGAGATGAAATGTGAATGACGAAGCCTTCGTATAGAGCATACATGTCATGCCCGGACGTAGAGTGGTCACTTTAATGTCGAGATATTGAAACGAAGATCAACATTGTTCAGTTGGAGATTTCTCTTTCTCTTATAAAAATATAATAAATAAATAAGTTTGGATTTTTAACATAAGATAGAACGCCAGAAGCAATTACACTATCCAATGGTCCCAATGACAAGGCCAAATACATTCACACACACAAGCACAACCAGTCTCAGAACAAATTATTACTATTGCGAAGTTCCTTATAACCTACTGTACTGCTAAGTGCTAACAGTACAGTAACGGATTTTGCTGTCATTCCTGAATAGTGCTAATAACTGAACTAATTCTACGAACATTTTACACTATCAATTTTTTTTTTATTACATTTTATAAGTATTAAACTATTCACGTGTAATTATTTTGGGTATACCAGTCTAGTCTGCCATTTAATCTTTGTCCCTGACGTCATCGTCGTAAAATGTCAGCAACGCGTACAATGTCGCTGTCTCTTTCTCGCACTGACTTCCAAACGACTCAAGGATATGGTGCACTCTTCAGTTCACTGCTCCCGCTCAGTGGCTCAGCGGCTCAGCGGCAAGCGCCGAAGCCTTAGCTGCGCAAGAGTCTCTCTGATTTTTTACTACCCGAATTCGTAAAAAAATTTAGTCGTGATTTTTTTAACTATTAATTTAATATAATTTGGACGTCTGCTTTTTTTAATCATAATGCAAAATTATCACGTTTTTTTACTCTTGAAGTGACATAAATATTGAAACAAAAAAAATAATAGCAGCAAAAAAAAGAATAGCAAATCTATAGTGATGAGAAACTACAAGCAGGTCCCTTTCTATTAGACCGGTAGCCGACTTGTTCGATTCAACTTTTTTAATGGCACACACAAGTTTTTGTTCTGCCAGCTGATGTTATTAGCCGGCCGCAATTTAATTTAATAGCCTGAGTAAATATTTGTCATTATTTATTTTAAAAAGCGATCTTTATGAATGATTGAATGCTGTTTAATATTATAGAGACATGATTAGCTTCGGTTGTTTACAACTAGTTTTCGCTGCTAAATGAGCCGATTTAACTGATGGTTACTCAAAACAGTTTAATCAGTTAAGGAGATTTGAGATTTTATTTCATGAGATTGTATTAATTTTACGAAATGATACAACACGTAGTCAAAAGAGTAAATGTGGCTTAGGGCAATTCATTTATCCATTGATCACATTATATGTATAGAAATTATGCATATAATTTACAAAAATAATCTAGTTAATTTTAGTTAATCGTGTGTTATTATTTAACTTGATAGCCAAAATAGAGAAAATACAGCACGTACTAAATTGCTCTTAAATAAGTAACAGAACATAGTTTGCCTAGTTGTTTTTAGAAAGATTGAATGTGTAAAGAATTAAAAAAGAAGCTATAGTTACGATAAAAACAAACATACAAATATATATAATCTCTGAATTATTCAAATATTGGGAAATTATTTCCCACTTCACACTACTGTAATATTTTTTTATTATTTCTTTATTGGAAACTCTAATCAGTACCAATATCTATAAAAAAAAACAATTTCCCCCCTCTTTATAAAAACAAGGTATTTTTCGAAATCTATAAAAACTCTCTTACAAAACCGTGACAAAATTTCAATTTTATTGGAAAAAAAATGTACATTTAATTAAGGGTTAAACAGGTTTACTCTTCTTTCGGAAAATTACAAGTATACTACACACAGTATAATCTTTTGTTGTGGGTGTAAGTCGAAGGATTTTGCAGTTTTATTACTTTTATTGATGTACGCACACAGGCTTAGAGTGCCCCAATTAGCATTTAAGTTATAAATCTTGTTCAGAGTACCTTGTTATCGGAGAGGAACTATTGTTTATGTTTAAATTTGAACGGCTAAGTATCGAAACTTTGATTGTTTTTAATGGATTTATGCCTATTACTTACATGAAGTTTTTTGACAATTATACTGTTGAGATATTTTCAGGTATTTTAAGCATTCCGATTTTTGGAACGGTATTTAAATAGTTTTAATCATTTTCGTACATCGATCTTTTTCTCGAAAAATAGATATTATAATATGAAATAAACATTAACACTAGATTAGTAATTCAAAATATTTAAATAAAGCGTGAATTCAATAATTCAATGATTAGACCAAAATAATGGCCCTAAATTGTAAAAAAAAATATGTCAGTCAGTTTATTCTAAAAATAAAGTATTTTTTTAAAATGTTATATAAAATGTACTTACTTGATCTTCATCCCGGCAATCGAGGATGTCACTTCTGAAAAAAAAATAACCAATCAGGTCACAGAGCACTTGTGAAAGTTCTACGAGCAAGGCACGGTAATTTCGTGCACTACCATAGCTGGAAAAGCTTTGTGTAGTCAGAAATTGAATTGCGATATCCATAGAAAATTATGCCAATAAGTATTGTCGTTCTGTATATTTTTCAACAAAGACAATACCTACCTTTTTTCGCTTTTTTCGAGGTACTTTTCTGATAAATTTTTACTCTCTGAACCTTGAGGGAAATGCGTAGTAATTACTAACTATTCTGATATTTACACTGGACTAATGATAGGAACGGCTTTTTCGATTAGCAGTGTACACTTTGAGTAGCAACGTTTGATTTAATCTTATTACCAAAACCAAAAACAAGAATGTTAACATTGACTTATGACGAGATTACTATTATTGATGTTTAAAAAAAGATTAACATTATCAATATGAATAATATTTGATAATAGATTCGTCAATAGATTGATCGGTGAAGTATAGGTAAGGTTAAAACACCGTTTTAAACCTAATTTTTTTCAAGTATATACGGAAACAACACAATGTATTTAAAAGCTTACCTGGAACGAATTTTCTTAATAACAGGCCGCTGCGCAGTACTGTCGTGGATTCTGACTTGTGTTGGATCTATCTCCTCGCATTCGTCATCGTCAAATGGCATCTGACCAGTTCTTCTAGCTAATATCGAATCCATGAACGGGCTGTAGATCTGTCCCGATGTACCAAGAATATCATCGATATCAGTATAACGTGATATATATTTGTTCATACCCTTCTGGTAAGAATTAGATGGCCTTCTAAATTGATTATTGTTCTCATAAGGTGACGTACGACCTCGGTACTCTTCATTTTCTTTAGGAGTTTCCAAACCTTCAGGACTTCGCCTCGCCCCTAAAGGCTCATCATCAGGAAGATGCAAAGGAAACGGAGGAATGTGCGATGGCGGAACGTAAACTTGGATTTCAGAATCAGATGAGTCACTTTCTTCCTGTGGTGGTGGAGTAGGCAACTTTTCTATACCTTCTGGAATGTTCTTGCTACTTGATAACCACCAAGGCCTCTCACCAGATTCTATATGCCGTATTCGCCTTAACGAGAAATTACGTTCAGAATCTGACTTACTTAAACTTTGACTATGGTTTAGGTTTTGTTCCTGTTTACCGCTATTTGTGGAGTTTTCATTGCTAGTGACCCACCAATCTTTTTGATCTCCTGATTCTATGTGACGGATTTTGTAGAAGTTGTACACTTCACTCTTTTCACCTTCACTGGATGATTTTCTAGGAGGACTTAATCTTTCAATACCTTCTGGAATATTAGCGCAACTATCTAACCACCAAGGTTTTTCATCATCAACAAACTTACACTTCTTAATTATTTTGTGAGAATCAGATTTTTCCGAGATGTTAGTGTTTTCATTAATTTCCTGTTTATTTTCGCTATTAATGCTATTAGATTCCATCCACCATGCCTTTTCACCTGACTGTACGTGTCTTATTTTTCGTGCTATATTTTTTTCCGATGGTGAGTTTTGGATTTCACTATCTGGCAAGCTGTTTTTCTTTTCTGATTCTGAATCTAACCACCAAGCTTTTTCTCCAGATTCTATTGGCCTAATCGCTTTGAGTTTGACTAGATTATCGTCGTTTGAAGCTATAATATTATTTGTATCATTTTTACTTTTATTGGATCTTTCACTTTCAGTTGTTATATTAGAAACGTCTTTGCCAGTTGACTCCGAGGTTGAAGTTTCTAACCATTTACTGTTTTCACTACTTTCCTGATGTCTCATTTTAAATAGATTAGTGACTGGGGCTAAAGCTCGTATCAAAAAGGATTTTGCCTCTTCCGTCCCATTTTCGATTCTAGATGGAGATGCTTGCTTCCCTGATCGATCTGTAGGTATTGATAGTTCATCTGCAGAAGTTCGAGATAACTCATTTGTTTTCGATTTAGAAAGATTTTCATTTTCACTTATAGAACTCTGAGTTGATAAAGTGATACTTGTTTCCGGACTGTTGCTTTCTCGAGATTTGGAATGTCTCAATTTTGAAGGTCCGTTTGTTAAATTACTGCTAGATGAAGTTTTAGCTATACTCTTTGATGGTGATACTTTTTCACTTGCTTCACTTCCTGGATCAGAATCCGTAGAACTTACAGATTTACTTCGTCTCTTGATGATCTTCTTCTTAGAGCCTGATTCAGAAGAGGAGTCACTGCTTGTTTTTCTTGCTTTAACCTTTTTAGGTTTAGTACCCTCTGTTTTGGGCGCTTGCGGTGGTAATTGGCTATTTGTTACTGTAATTTCTGGGGACACCAATTCCGTGGAATCAGTCGGACTTTTAGCTCGTTTTAACTTAAGATTAACATTTATAATGATTTCTGAATCATCCCCTTTATTTTGTTCTATTGCGTAAACCGATACAGTTTCATTATTTATTTCGCCATTGTTATATGAAGAAGCATTGCTATGTTCTTGTTGATTTAAGTCACACAAAGAGTTTGAATTTAAAGAATTTTCTCTTTTTTCCAGTTCTGTACTATGACTTCGGCGAGACCTTTCACTGGGAGAATATGAGTTACTGTTGTTTCCGGGACTTTCCCTTAAATTGGAATATTGTGTAGAATAACGACCAGCATAACCTGTGTAATTACTACTACTAGGGGAGTAATATGACCAATTTGTAACACTTGTCCTAGAAGTATTGGCAAAACGACTCGCTCGTGTGGGATCATCTAATCTGTCTGATTGTATTTCTTTATCTAACATTTCGGGCTTTCTTTTAACTCTAGTTATTGTTTTTTCTATAGTTTTTGCCATATCTGCTCTTCTGCTTCGAACATATGCTGAAGAACCTGGAGGCGTTGGAGAAGTGTGTCGTGTAACTATTGTGATAGTTTCAGTTTCGTCTTCATTGTCATTTTGTATATTATTATTAATACCATTTTCACTTCTTGTGATGGCTGGCTCTGCTTGTGGTTTTGGCTCTTCTATTATAACTGGTGGTGATAAACATTTCTCAACATCATTCTTTACTACATCTGCATGATTAACTGGAGACACTGAAGTTTGCTTAACCGTGGGAGGGCTTCTTAAGTAACTCGAAGGTAATCTATTGGATATTGCATATCTATTGATTGATATGTCTGATTTTGTATCTGCTCTTGAAGAAGGCCGTGAATAACTATTGACAGAAATATCATGTTTTACTTCTGTTCTTGATGAAGGTCTCGTATAGCTATTAACGCCTATATCTGGTTTCACTTCTGCTCTTGATGACGGTCTCGTATAGCTATTGACGCCTATATCTGGTTTCACTTCTGCCCTCGATGACGGTCTCGAGTAGTTATTAACGCTTATATCTGGTTTAGTTTCTACTCGTGATGATGGTCTTGTATAACTATTAAGACTTATATCTGGTTTCGTTTCTGCTTTTGACGAAGGTCTTGCATAACTATTAATAGTGTCAGGTTTTATTTCAGCTCTAGATGATGGCCTGGTATAATTATTGACAGTTATATCCGATTTTACTTCTGTTCGTGATACAGGCCGTGTGTAATTTGATGTTCGAGGGTACAACTTGTAACTTGACAGGCTATTATAACCTGAAGACTTATCAGTCTTACTTGGAATGTCTTTATCGCGATCTCCTGGACTGGGATCCCTGCTTTTATCTTTTAAATTTTTCGTAGTTCTCCTCTCTGGGCTTAAATGCCGAGAAGGTCGGCTCAGACTGTATTTCGAAGGTGGTACGGGACTTACATCTCGACTTTTACTGTTGGTGGTGTTGATTGATGGAGTGAGTTTCGAATAGTCTTTCTTTTCATATTTGGACGTGGCCTTTTCTGCTTTACTTGCGCTATGGGAATCATATTTGGAGGCAGTGGATTTTTCGGTTTTGTTATAGTTAGCATATCGGTTAGCGATTGTCGAAATAGGGGTGTCTTCTTTAGTTGAGCGATCAAGACAGATAACTGGGATACTTGATGACTTGTATGACGGTGTGGTGTTGATGTATTTCGCTGTGACTGTTGTCGGCCGTTCCGTGGACGTGCTAGATGTAGTTCTTTCCCGACTTCGACCATATGATGGCGTATCATACTGAAAAAAAAAAAGTAAATCTGTAAATATTTAAACCATGTAAAAACCAGAGCATGATCACAATACACGAAATGCAATCACTTCCATGTTACTAAGATATGACCATGGAGTAATGCACTCATATCTATCGCAGTGCTTCGCAATAAAACAACATGGGATCCATATTCTTCGTTCAACACCATCATATAAAGCTGTTGCTTTCACTGTTTTATAAATAGCAAAGGGAATGCGGTGGATGCAACTGTGAAGATAATATACGGCAGGGATTTTATTGAGCCCTCCGTTATTTTGGTTATTCTACAGCTCGGTAGACTGATTAATCGTAAGCTTATGAAATTTTCTGAAATATACAATAGGTACTTCGGTATTTTGTGAATGTTTATCATGGTCAAGGTAAAAACTTCGCTCGGTAGGAAATATCAGGATTTCTAAGTACAAGCCCAATAGAGTGCATACTAATAAATCCAATAGTTTTTTAAAATCATGGATTTTCTAGAGCGTAATGACATGGGATTAAGTTGAGACTAATGAAATTTAATTTGCATGTTACACTATAGTCGGAATGAACTAATAGTTATTAGAAATTGATACTAGGTGTAGCATTTGCATAAATGCCATGATTTTAAGGTACAGGGCCAGCTTGTCTCTGCTTAACTTGTTGTTATTATAGTATGGACTTTACTTTGCCGGTAAGGCTGTTATTATTACATCTACATCGATCGCTGTCGATCGATGCACTGATCGACGCAAGAGCACTCGCGTGTTGCGCTCTTATTGGTTCTTTAAACGTCAAATCCGTCGAACGTGGGTCATCAATCGATGTAGACGTATTAACTCCATTAGATAGTAACAGAATTTGTCTTTATTAAAATCGAATTTGAAAATATATTTTAAAGTACTACTGTGCATGCGAAAAGAGGTTCCAGTTTATGGAGGTAGCTTGTGAACGAGCTCGAGCGGTAAGCACCAGCGTCTTACTTATAACCTGACAAATAGTAGTGCTTGCACTACTGTGTTCCGGTTCGGCGATGAAATCTAGCTCTGAAATTACTGACACATGAGGCATTACACCGGCGTCCACAGATGACTTACCATCAGGTGGGCTGCAAGGACGTATGCTACATAGTTCGTAAAAAGAAAAAGGGTTGATACCTATAATAAAATATAAGTGATTTTAATGTTTCAACTTAGTTTAATGACATGGTACTAGAGTCAAATAGGGTAGAGACCATAGCGATAAATGCCAACTTAAGTCCGTGAGCATCTCGTAGCCTGGACTATTTACCGTTAGAAGTACTAAAAGATCATTAGCTATATCTGTAAAGACTTAGAAGTCACTTGGACAAAACGTTTTGTCATTGTTGTCATGCCTACAGCTTGTTATTTGAACACAATTTTGTTTTATTAAAAGGCTAAATTTAACAAAAATGCGTTTAATACAGATGGAAAACCCTGTTATTAATAAAAAACATGTAAAAATGTGATAAAAGAAATTTACATGTGAAATAAGTTATCGAAAAATTACATGCAAATAAAAACAACTGTCAGACTTCTGAACAAACATTGCAAATAAAAGCTAGTAAAACGCAGTCAAAGCCGAGTTTATAGAATGATATAGTTCCAGCGTTAGAACAGCTTCAATAAATTAAAATAGAATTGCAAAACGACATGTATGACTGTTTGACAAGTTGTAATAAAACCAGTGACTATCATGGCTCTCATTTCAATTCTCGTTAATGTCTGCACTCGTACCCGCTTGTTAGTTATATGTTTGTTAATATGTTTTACATGCTGTTTAATATGTAGGAATGTATGAATAAGAAAGAAAAACGATTGAGTAGTGCCGTCTCGTTTTTATGCGACTCAGGCTGGGCACTGGTCGTTTTTATAAATTTTGTTTTTAATTTCAATAAAACTTGCCCTTGAATTATCTAGTTGTTGAAGGAGGTCCTTTGACTTCGGTTTCAGCGGAGGGTTGGAAGAGCTCTTTAAAAAAAATTAAATAATATTTTTTCGTCATAATATTTGAAAACAAAGAATTGTATTTGCAATACAAGGAGCGTCTCTCTATAATTTGCTCAAAAAGAGTCATGTAAATAATGGTCAATTTAAGATCTATGTGAACATAACTTAAAATTATTTAGCTGATTTTTATTAATTATGCTTGTATTTAAGTATAAGAATGTTGTAAGTAGACATATAATATGACATTACATTCAATCATATATAATGATAAAACTATTTAATATTTGGACTATTAAAATGTTAAACTAAGTTAATTGTATACACTAACCAGCTAACAACTATATATTACATTTATAATTAATTTGAACATCGTATTCTATAAAATACTTACGTAATTCCGAAAAGACATGATGCCAAAATATCAGCTTTCTTCCATTAGTCGAGGCAAATAATTCCAAGTGTCCTTTCAAATCTGTAACAAAAATGTTAGCAAAATTAATATCTATCGACAGTCAGTAGAGCGTTGTATGTCTGATGTTAAGTTTGTCATAAGTTTGTATTATTTTTTGGACAATATTGCTGTTTAACCACCCTTAGCACGCCTTCCACTTTTGACATTACGATTCGACTATCACATAGTTATCACATGGAAACGTCGATTCCTTTCGTCTTTTGACGTTTCTATGTTGATTACTAAATAATAGTCAAATCGTTATGTCAAGACTCAAGAGTAAGTAGCCTTGCCTTGCTAAGCAGACGTAACATGGCCCATCGTTCCTTAAATTATTATTTTCACCCACAACTGAACATTAGAAACGCCAAAACAACTCGGATTGTAAAAAGAACTACACTATAAATTAACTATTCACTTATAAGCTACGCTCTAATTAAAACACGTCAATGTTAACTAGTACAGCCTTGTTTTGTAAATAAATATCTGAAAATTAACTGTGCATTAATTTGCGTTCTTTGAATTGTTGGTTGACTGTTATCAATGATACAAAATCATAAATGATAGAAGCCCATAAGCTTTTGTTCTGATATGATTCCGAACAGCCTATCTGTGAGCTGCATCGAGTTTCGTTATAAAAGTTAATGTTTACCTACATTAGCGGTTCCTAAAGTGCTCCGCGGAGCCTAGAAAAGCATCTGTAGGGGCTCCGTGAGAACTAACGATTCCCCGGCTTTTGCTACCGTCCCGGCGGCCTTTTGTGATTATCACAAGGGTTACGTCATCAAACAAGTTTGGTAGCCGCTGACCTACATGGTGAAATTGTTGATGAAATTATTTAGATCTAGTCGTTAAGGATTAAGAAGTTGAGTGAATTGTAGTATTAATTATGACTTAAGTGTGAAAATAAACATAGTCAAACTCATCGTTTAAAAAAAAAAATACGTTATTCCCCGGCTCAGACGGACATAGAAAGAAACACTTCATAATAACGTAAGTGCATTGAAATGCTTACATATTTAAACGAAGTCATTCCATACCACGCAACAAATACCAGCTTCTTTTCACGCAGTTCCAAAATAGAAACGTTTTTAGTTTCCGGACTAACCTATATCGATTGAGTCAATGAACAAAAGATGGATGGTCATGATTCTACTTTCATGGACATAGAAATAAGAACTCTATGCTCTGGCAAGCTGTTATGGTCGAGACTTGCACAATGATGCATGTTGCCTAATTATTCCTGGCTATTGAAGATAAAGATCACACGTAGGTACAGATGCAACTATTACACTTATTTTTCGTTTACGATTACAATTGTCGTGAATGTTGTTCTAAATTTCTTGTGTACGGTTTAAAATTATAAGAGCATTGGTGTTTTGTAAATGAAAAGCTTTTTTTTATGCTATTTACGTTTTTTACACATTTTACGTTACCTGGCACTGCAACTAGAATTGCAGCGTTTAGATTATTTCATTGATGTATTTCGTGTTATTTGCACTCGTGGTTGTTGGCTTATATTCTCATAAAAATCTGCTGATAAGTAAAATCTGGTGTAGAAGGAGGGATGCCTGGCGTGCTCTGAGTAATTAACCAACTAGAGGTGTCATTTTCAGGTGTCGCCCGCTGCTAAATGTGGCAGAACGCCGCTCTTGCACGCCATACAAATATAGATGTCAAATCCTATGATTTGTCATTATAGCGCGGAACAATATAGACCCCGCTCCCCCGCGAGTTTTGACAGCATTATTTGCAAAGACATTTGCGTTCATGGCGTATACATGGGTTTTTTAGTCTGAACTGACGTGATATCTTTGCCTTTTTTGTTAATTTCTTGTGTGAATTAAAATTATGTACCAAATAGAGCCTAAAATCAAACCATATTGTCAATGAGGCATAATTGTTCGCATAATTTAATCCAATTATTTCTTTTTAACTTTTCTTTGCTGCTAAGCTATGCTCATCCCATTCCTCAATTACTAAAACAGAAATAAATGCGTATCATAGGTACTGATAAAAAAATGAGATCAGATTAATGATCGATGGAAAATGAATCATCAATCAGATTAATGAATGAACTGGGGTGCATGAAAGGAGCCTCCCCGAGTGACGTACACAAGAACCCCCTACGTCCGGCGCACCCTGGGCAATTCGCGAGTTCTTAAAAGCGAATTGGCTAATCCTTTCACCACGATGGCAAGTCAAAACATTGACTACCTTACTGACTCTCCAAAATGCACTTCCACCTGCACATTTGACTCGGCCATCGACACGACGAAGAAGAAGAATGATCGATAGCTAAGATCCATGGTTTAAATCTACGGATCTTACTTATTTTACGCCCACAGATGTTACAACAATCCAGAATGTAGATATAACTATAAATCTATAAATATTTTTAAAGAACTAACTTGGGGATTAAAATATCATTGGTCATGAAACATTTGAGTGAAACCATGTTTAGTCAGTTCAACTTAACAGTAAGACAAGCTACCGATCTTAATACGTACCTTGTAAGACAAAAACGTGAAGTGCCCAAAGAACACTCCTGAAATATTCGACAGGAAGCCGAGCGATATCATCTTCTCATTAAAACATCACGGATTAACTGGCAATGTTTTGAAACAACCGCAAGACCGAGTACCATGAATTTAACTAACTTAGTAGATTGCTACCAAGTTTTGTCACAAGGTAAAAAGTATAAGTTTTTCGTGACATGTATTTGTTTTTGTGTTTTTGAATGTCTGTAGATACTAAAATTTTGATTATTTTATAACAGTTTATTCATAATCGTATAGAAGCACACTTTAGCTATTCAAAAATATATAAGTTAGTAAAAATACTGTAAGCGCACCTTAAACTCGTGTAAAATCACACCGTTTTTCAGTTTCACGTGGCTCTTGAACGAATTTTTACTTAGGCATATTGATTTTAATCAAAAGGCCTCATTACTGTAACAGTTAAGGAAATGTCTGCGTTCTGCTAAATAATACATTTAACTATAGATTATTTAATTATATGATCGTCGTAATCAAGCTGCCGAAAAATCACACAGGAGGCAATACCAATACCAACACTTTTCTTTTTTCCTGGCAATAGAAAACTGTACAAGAAACTTATTGGGCTGAATGATAAAAACATTAGATTAAAGACGGTAAATTAAAGATCCGCCAATCGTGATGCCGGAATCAACAACTACTGAAAAATATTGGTTTTTATAGGAGCACAGACTTTTACATTTCTGTGCTTAAGACCTTTTTATCGCGATAAACAGAGCATGCATTAGAATTACCATGCAAAGATTGTATTGTGAAAATTGCCATTGGTGTTAAATATTTTATGAAATACCTAATTGCGACGATATTAAAAAATTCTGAACTTGAGCCATACATGCTAGTTGTGTTCACCAGACCCGCCTATGAATTATGCCGGTGACAACGCTGGTTTGTTCTAAAGACTCAATTACCTAGAAACAATCACCAAGCCACTTTTAATTATTAGGAATGTCCTCACATTCGTGTAGCAACCAAGGGCTATCGTAGATCACTAGACAACCTGCCGCCATAAGTTTCTGCGACGCAAATAGCTTCTATCCTCACTTCTGAACTAAATTATTATGTAATTAGAGTCTCTCCAGTATGCGAGATGTATTGCCTTTGTCAAAGTTTAGCTCTTTATTACCATACACATATTCTGAATAGCCGAATCTTATTTAGATGGTTGTTATGTGTAATTATTACAATGTTTAAATGCCTTTTTATAGATAAAATAATAATTGAATTGAAGTGGCGGGCCGTGTTTCAACTCTTAAAGTCCCTAGCTCTCTGGTCAGGTAGAAATTTGTTTTCAAATAGTAGACGCCTACGATTTATGATAATGATGATAATGATCACCCTTTATTGTAGAATAGTAGATATTATTATATACTAGCTTTTCGCGTGGCATTTTAAATTGCCTACAAAATTGAGGAACTTGCCTTATACACTTTCTTCGACCCCAAATTTGCCCGCTTGGGGAGTGGAACTTCCATAATAATAACTTTTTGTTAATTTATATCGTGTACGGAACCTATTTGCAGGATTAAATGAATTTTCCTTTTAAATTGACGATTTACCCCCTTGATACGATACATGCATTAGTTCTTGCACGATGAGCGTACGATCATACAGACAGACAGATACGAACAAAAAATCTTTAAATTAAATTCTTAGTCTCTACTGCTGTTTTAAAAAATCCCTAGTATTAATATTTCTTCAATATCTTCAATGAATAGACATGACAAGTTTTCAATTTTTAGTTCTGTTTTTTAGTTTAAAATTTACTAGCAGAAATTTCACCTATCAATAGTATACAAAACGATGAACCTAATAACATGGATCTAAACCTAGAATCTCCTTCTATGAAACCAAAAAATATGCAATAAAAATATTCGGAATATTTTTCAGAGGATAGAGATATGAGATTTTCAAAATGTATTGGGATTTATCTTCGCTTCAAAGACAGCGTGATTTTTTTAATTCTACAATAACTGTACTTTTTCTTCTTCTTCTTCCGAATAAATAAAAATAAAAAATGTTAAATATTTAATAACTGGTTTTGTACAGATTTTAAACTTACATAAATAAATGGTGAAGTTGATTTAAATCTACTAAGTTTTATTTTGTCACAAATGAAAAATCCAATAGCGCATGCATTTTTCTTAAATCAAATTCTGAAGAAACAGTGACGTATTTACATACACATCATTATATGAATGCCTATAATTTAAGTAATGTATAACGTACCGAAAAGTCTGGAAACAACATAAATAAAACTCACTCTTAAATTGAGTCGGATTATAATAAGTCCAAAACACCATATATTGGATACAAATTTTTGATTGTATCTCATCGATATAAAAAACCATTGTATCTCCTATAAAAAATGTAAAAGTTATGGCATTGTTGCACCAAATGAGCGATATTTTAATTTCGCCATAACTTTAAAACCAATCGTCCAATTTAAATCATTCACAGATCAAATATTATCTACATATAAATTGTTGTTAGAGATGTAATAATTTATTTTGATAAGGATTAATAGCATGAGTAAAATAAATGCGTTTAAATGTAGTCCAAAAAAACTTCAAGATTTTTAGATAAAAAATTAGTTGTTGTGCTCACTCCATATATAGTAGGTATAGTGTCTCGCGGACGTTTTCGTAGATATTTATAAGATCTACAACTAATCAGAACATTTTATGGACAATAGCAATATTTTTTTTATAGCGTACGCAAAATAACTTTTCTGGTTGATTTTTTCTAATAATATCTTACGGAACTCTATTTTTTTTTCAAAATAAACTTTAGCCAATGTTTTTTTGTGGATAATGTAGCTTTCGAATTGTGAAAGAGTTTTCAAAAACGGACCAGTAGTTTTTAAGCCTATTCATTACAACCAAACAAACAAAGTTTTCCTCTGTATAATATTAGTGTAGATAGATATGTATAGAAGAAGATAATCTGTTAAGTGTATTTGTTTGTTGTCCAGCAGGTAGTTTCGATTGATTGTGTTTGGCCATTAATCTTATTTGGTGTTAAATTGGCCATTGGTGTTAGTTAGATCGGGCAAAAGTGATATTGCGATTTTTAATTAAAAGCTCTCAGGATAAACAGTCTCTCTGATTCAATTACAAAAAATGTACTAAAAAGTAAGAAATACTTAAAAATATTCAACGTCTCGCGTCATCTGTGTATAACTTGTAAGAATACAGTAAACGGCCTTAAGGTGCCTATAATTTAAAAATAATTGGAGTTATACCTTCCAGAATCAGCTCGGAAAAATGAAATGCTGACTGCTAGATGCAAATATCCGAGTAGCTTTAGAGAATATACATAAAAAAATACTCTACTTAAAAAAAAGAAGCTTTAGTAACATACTTCTGGGCCTCTCGGGAATTACAATCAAAAACTATATTTTTTTTCATTTAGATGAGAAAAAGTAACACATTGTCATATCCTCACATTCGCATTTAAAGCACAACATTATTATAGGATTAACAGGTCACGATACGTAGGTACGAAAAAAAATAAAGTTGGAAGCCTTAAAAAAATCTTTTACTAAGCCCCATGATAATTAGCAGCCTGTTTTATACATCATGCTTAAGCGTTTTTGACTTCATTTAGGACTTAAATACTAGTCTAGGTAAACGAGATCTTTAACTGACTTTAGAAGAAACTGGTTACCCGATTACAGTCAATCGTGCGAACGATGAATAATGTAAAACAATGAATATCCAACAAGTTCATGTCTTCATGTACATGGCTTCACATCACGCTATATTTCCAGTTTATGCTGGTCTTACATGGCATGGGTAGCCTTTTCAATTCGAGATCAGCTTATTTATACTGCAAATGTATAGCCTGGTCTTGTGTACGAACTTGTAATATCGTCTACGAAAAACAATTTTTATTTGGGTACTAGCTGTGCCCTGTGGTTTTACCCGTGTCAAGCGTTACTCGTCCGCTCCCGTGGTTCGCATAGTGATAAAAACTCGATTACCCATCTAAAATAGGTTATCAAAATAACTCAAGTGTAACCTATTTATTTCAAACATAAATACATAAGATTCTTGTCGGATATATTATATACATATTATATTGAGTAATCTTTTTTATTTTTACCTATGTATATATTTTCAATTTATCTTGCTTTGTGTTTAACAACCTTTATTATTTCAATTTTGTTGTTTTTCTTGAGTAATCAACATATCAATCATTTTTTTTTTAAAGCGACGCGAGCGCGAGGCGAGCATTGGGCATTACGCCTATGTCGCGGGGATGTTCACAAACAAACATTTCACACACACAAAGCACACCCAGAGTCAGAAGAAATCTTTGCGAATCACACAAAGATTTGTCCCGTGTGGGGATCGAACCCACAACACCAGCAAAAGCGGTGAGGCGACCGCTTTTAACCGCTACGCCAACCGTGCACTTAAATTTTCTTAATAACATTATAAATGCGAAAGAAACTGTCTGTCCGTCTGGCTGTCTGTTTGTTACGCTTTCACGGCTGAACTACTCAACCGATCTTAGTAAAAATTGGTAAGGCGATAGTTCAAGACCTCAGAAAGGATATAGGATACTTTTATCGACATACCACGAGAACGGAGTCGCACGCAGTAGCTTTTATGCACGGCTCTGCTTGCATTATTTCTAATTTTATTGCTTATCTTGGAGTTGCGTGAAATTTACGTGAATTTGCAATAAGTTTCGCTAAATATATATATATTTATTTATTTATTTATTTATAGGAAGATCAACAGCGTGTAACAATTTGAATAGCTTAACGTAAATTAGTGACAGAGAGCCAATAATAGATCTTCACGAATAAACTTTTGAATATTAAATACAAATTTTGTGAACATCAAAACAAAAGTACAAAAAGTAAGCGCTTAATTATTACACTAAAACTAAAAAAAAACACATAAAAGATCGCTATAAATATTTGGCAAAGAAATCCTGACTGAGTATCCGTCTTGCCGGTCCAATTTTTGTATTAAATATATCAATTTTTATATATATATATATATATATATATATTATTTATTTATTTGGCATATTTAATTATTAGAAATTACAGAGGAATAATACAATAGGCAGCACAATGGCATGTATTGAATGGTTGGAAACAGACAAATGTACCGAAACACCCGGAAGTAAAGTCTTTACGTATTTCAAAGAAGATGGCGATTGTCCAAACTCAATTTTATTTGTACCAGCAACGAATATTGGAATTATTTCAGTACTACAAGGTAAATTGTATAATTTGATATCATTCCGTGCGACATGTGGATAGTGGCGTCACATGTTTTATACAAGCTTCTCCCGCGGTTCTATCTGCTATCTGCTATCTGCTATCTGCGTTAATTAATTTATTTATACATGTTATTATGTAATGTCTTTTAAATTCAAAAAATAATTATCGTTATTCAACCAGCAGTACTCGTACTCGTACAATAAAACTGGGCAATAAATATTCTGGAAACTTATAAGTTGATAAAGGCGTGATTGTATGTATGTATGTATGAATAAGTTGATCGTTAGCCGTGTGAACATTAAGATAAATGACATCTTTATGGAAAATTACATTATTAACAAATACGTTTATTTTAAAGGAAATTGCCTGTGTTGCACCTGCGGCACAAAATTAAACTTATCGCATTCTAATGACTAGTAAGTATCACAGATTGTTCAGTAGGTATGGTACAGTTCATGACAAAATGCAAAAGGGATAGTTCATTTTAGCTATGTACATGCAATACCGGGTACTTCGCGTTATGTGTACACACAACTGCATACCATCAGTTGTCCACGCTCTTTTGCTACATAGTAAATCTCTAGGTCAAAAAATATAAATTAACAAATTACCCTTTTTTGCATCGGTCGGGCAATTACTTCTAGAATACGGTACTATGGTCGCTCACAAAGACATTTCCCACGTCTCGATGGTACTTTTAATATTACTTAGCCTTTTGAGTTTTATTTATAATCTGATCTGAAGTATTAAGTTTCGTCGGTCACTTAATATGCTTGTAATAATGACGCGCTTGCGCACCGCATCGCTTTTATCAATGTAAGTTTAACTTAATAATAAGCACTTTATATCGAAGAACTAGAAGACTGGCATAATCAGAATACCTAACTATAGAGTACTTATTTGACGTATTAAGAATAGTTCTCGAATTTTAGCTTAAGTTGTTAATACAGTCTATTTCTTACTATTTTACTCAATCAATCAATCAATCATTTATTTGCTAAAATATGGTACATAAATTGGTGTTATAATGTGGTTTGTCCTCATAATCTGCCAAATAATGGAATGAAAATATTTACATAAATTCAAATTATAAGTAACAATAGTACAAGTTTAACATCAACAAAATTAAATTACAGCAATTTTTATATACCTAATGTATACAGAATTAAATTAATATGTCCTTATCCTCTAAGTATTCCTTATGAAGTGTCCTTTTGAATGATAATAATGGTCTCTTATTGTGTGTTGATATTTTTTTCGACCGATAAAGAACCATAGAGTTACGGCAGCACTAGAGGGGACAGTTTAGTCTACGTCAACTCTTCCTCGGTTTTGACATGGATACATTAAAAATATGTTACATTTCGTCAATTAATAAATGATCCGTATATATATCCGATCGGCCCGATCCGATCCGTTGTAATAATAATAAATAGGTCAGCTATATTTTCAATTTTCTCTTGTCAATTAAGCAAAATGATTTCGCGGGGTCACAGCACTACATCTGTATGTCATAGCAGTTCAGTAAAATATCATGCAAAATAAATTTGATGAAGATGGTTGTTCTTTTGGTTTATCATCAAATTTGTTGTATAACTGGGCGATTAACGGACGGTGACGAAACGCGATTAATCGCCCAGTTGATGAATTTACGTACTAGATTCGAAACTAGTCGGCATATCCCGGCTAAAATAACATGAGTAACCCGTATTCTCAATAATAATGTCATCACTTCACGTCGGTTTTAATAATATTAAATTTGTTGTAACTTTCTCACTTTGTAGCATTAAACTAAAAACTAAAATTAACCTTTTATCAATTAATTCAAAACTTATTATAAAAGTTTTTGTTTGATTGTTTGTACCCAAACAGCGCCGAATAGACCAATTTTATGGTAACTGATGTATTAATTAATTAATCGTTTAAAGATCGTTAAAGACTCGTGTCAGACAAGCATACGAGCGCGAGATAGATTCGTCATGTTTTTGTCATGTTGCCCTATATAAAAATATGACAAAAACGTGACTAAATCTATCTCGCGCTCGTTTGCTTCTACTTATACTGTCGTACCACGCGGGCCGGGCCGCGAACAGAAACGTGGTATGATATCAAAACTGCCAATGAATTCTCTCAGACAACAATTATCAAAATTAAATAATGCTAGTTTCGGGGTTATTAAAGATCAAAATAATATTAACAAGAAAGAGTTTTATATGAACATTGAAACCGGTAATATTTATCATCAGTATAAAAATAAAAAGAAAAAAATTTACAACAACATTTATGGCTATTTCAATTTAATATTGTCTTAGATTTCACCCGTGGAACCACTATCGCTAAAAAAAAGCAGTACTTGTTGGTACTGCCCGTCAATTTGAACTGCCACTATGCACATGAAAAAACTTGTTGTCGAGTTGTCCTACATGATCGTAGTACAACTGCTTGAACTGTTGTCATGAGAACAATTTTATGAGCGCTACATGTAATATTTTATCGTATGGACTGATGTAAGGGACCTGCATAAATTTATTAATTGATACATACGTAGATGATAATGTTAACAATATGTCAAAAAATATGCAAATTAGCTGTCAAAAATTCCTAAGTAAATTAAGTCAAGTGCCAGCGGAAAACCTCACCAAAGTCTTTAGTACGAAATTGTGATAAGTATATATATCATTTAAAGAAAGCAAGCGATATCCTGTCAAATAAATTTTGGTATTTCTTGATATTTATTTACTTTTCTGTCGCCATAAAGTTAACATTTTCTCCTAGAAAAACATTAACCTACTATAAAAATTAAGATGAAATTATAAATTTCATAGTGATGAGTGCTATGAAATTTATAATTTCATCTTAATTTTTATAGTAGGTTAATGTTTTTCTAGGAGAAAATGTTAACTTTATGGCGACACACATACAGCTGAAACTATACTCTGTCCATTCCTTTATTTTCTTTTTGACAGATTACATTTCGGGATGACTTCACACGTTACTGATTCGATTTGAAATCATAATCGATGTTGTCTAAGAAGAACTTTCAATCGATTAATTACATCGAAATGGTTTTAGTTCATTATTAATTATTCGTTTATTAGTAGTTTTTATCAGATGAAATAAATATACAAAATAATAATATAATAATAATGTCACATACTTAGTCTATGACGGTTTCCTAGTTACCTTCGTTTACATTTTCATTTTTCATTCCAAGATTTCGACTTAATTTATTGCAAATAATTTATTCATGGAATCATGATACTATTATTATATTCTTTTTTTTTTTTATAAAATATACAGACAATACACAAAAAAGTCAAATTATTCTTTTTCATAATGATCGATTTATTTCATTTCACGATTTGATTTATAGTCTGTGGTTGTTTGTTACAAACAGTGGACTTCCCTAAAAAGTGTCGCTTGTCAATAAAGTACATTATTATTGTAGTACATTAATCTGACAAAAAAAAAACGGTAATTCATAGGCGTGATCTGTCAAAAAGAAAATAAAGGAATGGACAAAGTATAGCTCTCATATGAGTCATATGACGAGTCGCTGATCTAAAAGTATACTTAACCTTCACCACCTCACTTGTTTTACAAAACACAGTATGCCCAATCTATTTAAGCATGTACAAAACATAAGGTATAGGTAGCCACGTATATTTAAACGCGCAAACCAAAGCGCACCAAACAATTAGTATAGGAACTCTTAGATTTATTTCTGTCGAAAGTACATTACGAAAATAAATGGCCTACTGAGCAGAAGTGTCAAACTGTGGGTTCGCCCAGGTTATTGCCTCGGCTGAAATGGGGACGGGTTAGCTTCCCGTAGGTGAACGCCAACACCTATTCCAACCTCTGACAGGTTTTCAAAGGTGTTTTGCCCTAAATGTTGACCATTGCTGATTTTGAACTACTTGGTATAAGTACTTGTTCTTTAAATCTTTAATTCTTTATTGTACTCAATAAAATTACAATAGAACTTAAAATATAATAAATTTACCATGTACAAAGGCGAGCTTAATTTAAAATAAATTTTCTCCCAGCAAACCTTTGTTCAGTATTCAGTTCAGGAGTCAGACAATGCTTTATCTTTCAATAGTCAGTTTTAATAAGCTTGGTACACCTTATAAATGGTAAATCTTTTTTTTACACGGCGTATAACATAAATTATTGCCGTTTAGCCTAGATGCCTAGATGGTAACTTCAACTATCGAAGTTTCGAACTCGTACCCCATTGGCAAAGATGTGGTCTCTCGCATGCGGGATCTTTACACTGTACACTGACCGGAGACTCTCACAAGCTCAACTTTTATGCTAAGCAGTTCCATATCGTAAAAGAAATTGAGGTAAAATACAACACGTACGCATCAGAGCTTCAGCAAAATAGATGTTTCTTAAATCAGCTAAAATTTACTTCAATAGGATGTATTTAAAGATACACAAACTAAAGTCCAAAATTGTTTGTTCTCGCAAAATTCCAACAGCAGCATACTGTATTGTGGTTAATTTATCGGTATTATTTTAAACGTAATTAAGACCGACGACCCCTGCCAATTTGTGAGAGTAGATGCGTCTATGGATCGGCATTTTGTTAACGGTCGCATTGATGTTCTCTCGCATCGGTTTGTTGGAACAACAAACTGTTTTTATTTATACCTCTCATAAAATACACGACTCTGGAATATGTGACTTTATTGCAACTGATACAAGGAAACGCACTTGTCTGTCCATTCATTTTTAGGATTCCATATAGCCGAATGGCACAAAACGGAACCCTTATGGATTTGTTATGTCTTTCCGTCCGTCTGTCCGTCCGTATGTCACGGCCACTTTTTCCGTAACTATAAAAGCTATACTGTGGAAACTTGGTAAGTAGATGTATTCGGTGAACCGCATTAAGATTTTCACACAAAAATAGAAAAAAAAACAAAAAAAATTTGGGGTTCCCCATACTTAGAACTGAAACTCAATTGTTTTTTCTTCAAACCCATACGTGTGGGTTATCTATGGGTAGGTGTTCAAAAATTATATTGAGGTTTCTAATATATTTTTTTTTCTAAACTGAATAGTTTGCGCAAGAGACGCTTCCAAAGTGGAAAAATGTGTCCCCCCCCCGTAACTTCTAAAATAAGGGAATGATAAATTTAAAAATAATATATATTATGATGTACCATGCAAACTTCCACCGAAAATTGGTTTGATAGAGATCTAATAATTAGTTTTTTTTTTAATACGTTATAAATCGTAAACCGCATTTTACCTTTCATTCAATCAACTCCAATATAATAAAGAATAAAGAAAAACATTTATTTAGAGTTATAGTGGTACGGAACTCTACGTGCGTGAGTCCGACTCGCACTTGGCTGGTTTTTACTTTTAAAGCACTAAAGACATTTTATATTTGCAGTGACTAACAGCTTTGAGGCAGGTCAGTTTCATGCTGGCTGTGAGGTAGAAAACATTTTTGTGGTTTAATTTTTTAAAATCAAAATCAGACAACCTTAAGGTTAAGGCTATCTCAGCCTTCGTATCTTATAGAACATTCGTATAGAACATTAACCGAACTGACAACCCAGGATCCTTCCTGGGTTGTCAGTTCGGTTAATGTTCGGTTAATATTTAAACAAAAATATTTGTCTGATATAGACATTCTCATAGTAAATCGCTATTTATTCGACTAACAGGAATGGCACGGGACATAATGCAACTTTGAATAGAATATTCGTGTTTCTTGATAGTACCTATCCTATACGTAGTTCACTATTCGTATTTAAAACGATACTTTCTCATCAGCTGAGTGAGTAAAAGTTCAATAGAAACTGCGCTTTATAGAAATTAAATTTGACAACGCCATGGCCTGATAACTGACGTCGAAAGTGCTTCTAAGGGCTTGAACACATTTTTATAAATATAATCCTAACAAGAACATATTATTATCTATTCTAAGAAACAGTTGCAAAATCATGGGACCGGTAGGATTTGAACCTGCGACCTTCTGCACAACCAACCAGTTACGGTCGCCTCTTGCCAGGATTCTCAATTTCTCAACTTTATGTTACGTCATTTCGTGATGTCACGTTCATCTATTTATTCCTATTTTAAGATTTATATTAGGATACAAATAATATTATTATCTAGGCTAAAACCAGAGTAAAGACCGTGTTGTTTATCATCATAGAAACGGTCGAAACACGTCATGTGCCTACGCCTCGGAATAAGAACGCAATAAGGGAACCAACAAAAGAAAAGACATTAAAAACAGAATGTTAGAAGGTCAAGTCAGGTACAAGAAATTAAAATACAGTAAGTGAGCCCTATCGTGTATCGCATGATTCGCTTGTATTATTTTAAGGAAATGGATCGTGTCAGGATACTGGTATCTATATTTGTATACTGTGGTTTTATTGAAAACCAAACAAAACACGATCTGGTTTTGGATCGCATTCGAGCAATAAATAGGCAATGATAGCGTCCCTGTGCTAATTTATGCAATTTTTCGGATTCTAAAGTAGATAACCCTTTGTTATAAATGAAAGTTATTATTCAAAAAAGGAATCCAGAAGTCTAGTTATCTCATAATATCCCATTACTTGTGTATTTAACTCAACAGCCTTGGCGGATACTATTGTTGTTTTAACTCCTCTATCATTTTAAGAATAATATGACACAAAAGTCCCAAATAAAAAAACTATATATCATTTATTGACAATCTCGTTTATTTTTAGGGTTAGTATCAGTGTTTTTTCTTGTTTTATGTAAAGAATGAAGAGTTTAATTATTGACAAAAATACTAATACAATATTTGGTTTAAGGACTTAGAAAACCATCTGTTGCTATTTTCCTTAGGGCTACAGGCGGTCTAGAATACCTAATGCCTAGATCAGTAATTACTATGTCAGTTACATCGACCTGAATCCAGGCCGACACGAATAAACTAGTCATAAAAATTTGCAACAGATTTATGAAGCTGATGCCAGATTTACTACTTGCAAGCAAAATTTAAAAAGCAGAGATAGCCAAGTGGGAGACCGTAGGACTGCTAAGTCGAAGGTCTCGGATTCGAACCCACGGCACACACCTCTGTCAATAAATCGTTAAGATTCGTCTTTTCGAAGTTTTATGTGTGTATTTGCCATATAAATTGTCGCTCGCTAACGGTGAAGGAAAACATCGTGAGGAAACCTGCATGCCTGAGAGTGCCTAAAAGTGTACGATGGTGTGTGAAGTCTACCAATCCGCACTTGGCCAGCGTGGTGTACTATGGCCTAACCCTTCTCATCATGAGAAGGCCCGAGCCCAGCAGTGCGACATGTATTCGATACAGCGATAAGCAAAATCTACTTGAGATGACACAGATCCATTGTAGTGTTTGACGTTGATTTTATCAATGACGTATATGAATTTGTTATTCGATAGTTCAATGAGCTTAGTTTTCAATGTCTTCAATTTGATGGTTACCAAAAATGATTCAGGAAACAATTCTATTTCCTAACGTTTCTTAAGAGTTTGAGTTTATTTTGTTCACCTGTGAGTGTTGTTTCCGTTTGTATAGTTGAGGGCATTGTTCTTTTTCACACGCGGGAAAGGGGCCGCACAAAAACTTAGAATTGATGGATAAATTGCCGATGCCACACTTGACGTTACTGACCTATGACAGGTTAAGCAATTTTGACAACTACAAACTTTACTAATATATTTTTGCGAAATTTATTGTGTACTCGTTTTGCGTATGATATATTAGTATCTTTTTTACTTAAAGTGAACCGAAAATGTGAATCTTTATTTAACATTCCTACGTCATACGGACAATGCAACACTGTAGCGTTTTAAGACTTAAATAAAAAATAAAATAAGAAAACAGTGAAAAATTGTGTAGAGAATGATTTCATAGGAACGCTTGGTGACGAATCCTGAAAACCGACGAGCGCGTTGTCACCACTCTCGTTGGAAAATAACCACGTGACGTGGCATGTCTCTAGCTCGCAATATGTTCCCTACTGTACTATTCATTTACTATCTGGTATTACATACTTTTCAGCTTTCTGAATGAAGTTGTGAACATGTAAATCATGACTTGTATATTTTTGCTAATTATTATAATTATAACTATAATTATGAAAACTGGGTGGATGCACCGTAGCGACTTAAGATTTTTTTTACAACTCTTTTTATTATCAAATTTGAACCGGTGTTTAAATGAATACTGACCATGTAAGATTTTTATAAATGTCGCCATGCCGTATTCACTCTGTATATTAAGCGTTGGATGGATGTAATGGATAACCGTACAATAAAGTCAGATACTATACAATGTGATACGTTCAATATCTACCTGGATTTTCTGCAATAATTGTACCTACACAGATTGTAATATATGAACTTAATGTTTATTGTAACGTGAAATATATTTAATATATTATATCATATCTTATTTTGGATTTTGAAGCAATTACACTATCCTATGGTCCCAATGACAAGGCCAAATACACACTTTCACTCACACAAGCACACAAAATAATAGAAAATAATAGAACTTACATGGTAGGTAAGTACAAAATAGATAGACCAGATGCAAGAGGTAAATAAATCAAATCACTTCTAGAAGCTACGAGTACTTCCATCGAATCACCAACAAAAAAGGAAGGAAGCAATAAGTTTATTTCACTAAAAGCAGCTTCTGGCGAAAATTAACTATTTACGCCCATTTCTTTTGCTCCATTGTGTACCCAATATATTTCATAGAATCTCTGTAAAACATTAAAGAGCTTACTAATTAAGGTTTTCCTGTAATTAAGCACGTCGTAAGAATATAGGCCACTTCAGTACGCGGTCGGTTGAAAATACATATTTTACTCTAATCTTTTAGTTATATTCATCATTTTTTGGCTTTAATCCATAGTCTAAATGCTGCTTGTATGTTTTAGACAAATAACAAAAAAGTGAAATTAGGTGTTGTATATTTGCTCTGAGTCACGGGATTTAAAAAACGTATGCAAAAAACATACGCTGTGTTTACTAAAATAGTTGAGATTTTTGACTAACGATGTTTGTATTGTCGTACAGTGAAAAGTAAATAGTAAGCTCTGTTCGTATGACTTGATGTAGAAGGGTTATTACTAAAAAAAACATAATTTAATAGTCAACATTTAACATAGCAATTCAGAACATATTTATTTAACTACGGTTAATAACTATACTTAAAATGCTTAATTTTATTTGTTGAAAATGATACAAAAACTTAATGTATACCCATAAACCATATTTAACATCAATTCATCCGCGTCTATATAATATATCACGTGTCATTGCCCAGGAGCATAATTATGTATAATAATATTACATCCATACAAACACAAGTCGCGCCAGCATGCCCAAAAATAGCTTGGGGCATTTCGATACGATGGGATATCCTGACAAATTATTTTTATATATCCCATTTTGTCTCTATTCCTTTGGGGACGCCCTCCCCTCCCGTAATTGTAGGGGGCTATTTTAAGATTCACACGGAATACGGGCGCGGTCGTGAATCGCATCAAAATGTGTGCAGTTATTTAAAAGAGCGGATGTATGAATCGGTTCGGTGCAATCTTTTGGTGCAAGTACCGATATATTAATCACTCGCTTTTTATTAACAACTGCACACTTCATTTCATTAGTTAATAAATAATAATATGTATATAGGTATCCACTGAAATAAAATTTAAAATATTTCTTTAGTTTTTTTAATAACGCACAATAAGTGACTGAAAATTATCATAATTTAATAGTACTTCATAATTTTGATACACAATGATTCAACAATCACCTTAGGCAATCTTTGCTTTGATTAGTCATCTGAACTTAGTCTGAGATTACTCACTACCCGAAGGTTATAGACGTCGGCTGGGAGCCCCAAAACCAATTGGCTACACTTTTTATCGCCAAGTCAATTAATTTACCCAACCATTAATACCCATGTCTTTTACACACGAGTATAATAACACTGAAGAGTTTGTTTGTTTGAATGCGCTAATCTCTGGAACTATTAGTCGGAATTATATAATTATTTTTTATTAGATAGTCAAACTTAAGGAAAAGGCTCATATATATTTAACATCACACTTAATCTCACGATAATGGAGCAGTAACGTATAACACGGAAGTAAGCGCCGGGCGCACCTATATTCTAAAATAATTGGTCATGTGTAAACTATTGTCAAATTAATTAACTTTTGCCCGAAGGTGTAACTTACTATTAATAGTAATATAATAGGTGGTTATGTGATATATTATTATTTGTTAATATATTTAATTTTATCCCCTTTGGCATCAAGATCATTGGTTTCAAGGTCGATGAAAGCGAAAGCAGTATACAAATAATTTGTAACTGTAGAACCTTTGTAAATACGTGAGAATAGAACCGTTTCGCGATATTCTTTGAAAAATAAATTAGTTAAGCATCAACATTTATAACTCACTATTCAAATTAATAAGTTACCCGCAGGCTAAATGAAGTAGCGCATTTAGTAGTTTAGAAGGCAATTGAGTTTTTTACAGGCGAATAATGTTATTAAAAAGAAGTCAGTTTTGTGAGCACCCATATTTCTTAAAAGTTGGATAGTGGTTGAGTCTAAGCTATAAGATGTGAACTTTAGATATTTATATTTTAAAACATTGTTTTGATAGTTTTGATAGTACTGAAAGATATGTAGATATATATATATATAGATATGTTTGTTATATATTTTGCATAAAAGGGTTTGACTTTAAGTAGTAAACTATGGTCTTATAAAAAAATCCGGGTCTGTCGCTGCAGCCTAGTGTAATTTCAGGACCTGATCGCAAACATGACATGGCTGGGAAGGACAGACAGAGGATCACGGATCGCAAATTACTTAGAAAATAGCTTGCAGGCGCAACAAAACATTGTTTGGATACTATAAAGTAAGTATTTACAGTAACTAAGGATGTTGCTAAATGCTAACTTTGGCCTATAATAATGTATGAACTTGACACACATCTGACCCAATATTCCAAGTATGTTTACAAAGGAAGTAGTGAGAGGCGCTGTTTTAACCTTAAAACAAAAAAAAAAAATTCAAATCATTTATTTTCATAGGCCCCAGGAGGCGCTTGAACACGTCAAAACATTACAAAAAATGATATAAAAGTAAATAATAAATAATACTAAATTATACTAATTACAATGATTTGAATAACCGGGGCTCAGATTAATTTTAATCAAACTGTTTAGAATCGAATTAAAATCAATCTAAGTACCAGCTCCGATGGGTATTGCATTATGAGAAGAGCTGGTGAGAAACTCATGTGCACCATCTTTTAAAATGAAAAATATAACAATATAAAAGTACATAAAAAAATCACATAAGAAGAGCAATTCATTTCCAAATACTATTATCATTTATGTAGTCTGAAATACTATAGTAAGCTTTTTGACATAGTTTAGTTTTAACATATTTATTTAAATTTACCTATCGATAATTCTATTGCGTCTAAAGGAAGTTTATTGTAAAAGCGTATACATTGACCTGGAAACGAGTTAGAGATTTTATGGAGCCTAGTAGTGGGCACAGCGAGTTTGTTTTTGTTCCTTAGATTTAATTTATGGAGATCACAATTTTTCTTAAATTTCGTTTGGTTTTTGTGAACGTACATTAAATTTTCGTAAATGTATTGAGAATGTAACGTCATAATATGTATCTCTTTAAATTTATTTCTTAGTGTCTCCTTGGGACTCATCATATAGATAGCTCGAATAGCTCGTTTCTGGAGCACAAATATTGAATCTATATCCGCGGCACTACCCCAGAGCAATAAACCATATGACATTATACTGTGAAAATAGCTAAAATAAACTAAACGCGCAGTGTCAACATCGGTCAGTTGACGAATTGTTTTTACGGCGTAAGCTGCTGAGCTGAGTCTACCAGACAACGTTTCTATATGTGGGCCCCATTGTAATTTAGAGTCTAATGTTATACCAAGAAAGACAACCTTATTGACCATTTCCAATTCCTCATTGTCCATCACCACACTAGTTTTGACTTGCTTAACATTTTTTGTAAAAAATCTAATATATTTTGTTTTACTACCATTTAAAAGCAAGTTATTAGCACTAAACCAGTTCACTATCTTTGATAAAGCATTGTTTACATCGTCAATTACTGATTGTTGTCTTTTTACCTTAAAAACTAAAGAAGTGTCATCCGCAAACAATACTATCTCATGATTATCCTTAACAAGATGAGGTAAATCATTAATATACAAGAGAAACAGGAAAGGCCCTAAAATAGAGCCTTGTGGCACCCCCATTGCTACAGCTGATCCATGCGAACGCTTTCCATTGACATCTACTCTCTGAATCCTATCGCTTAGATATGAAGTAAGAAGATCCAGAGCGATGCCTCTTATACCGTAGTGGTGTAACTTCTTGACTAGAGTTTCATGCTGCACACAATCAAAAGCCTTAGATAAGTCACAAAACACCCCATAGGCATCCCGCGACTCCTCCCAAGCCTCAAATATGCATTCCAGTAATTTTACCCCAGCATCACATGTTGACCGTCCGCGAGTGAAGCCGAATTGTTTAGTGTGCAACAGATTGTTTTCATTAAAATATTTAAGTAACTGCGCGAGAATTAATTTTTCAAAAATTTTACTAAACGTAGGTAGCACCGATATTGGTCTGAAGTTTGTGGGGTCTAATGTACTACCTGATTTAAACAAAGGAATGACTTTACTTAATTTCATTAAGTCAGGAAACACACCACAATCAATACATCTATTAAATATCACGATTAAATCAGGTGCAATAATGTCAATCAACGAATTTATAATATGTACAGAAATGCCCCATAGATCAGCCGTTTTCTTAATATTAATTGATTTAAACGCGGCTTTAAAATCAGACAAATTAACATGGTAAAAATCGAAATTATTGTAAAACTCAGGCACATTATCTTTAAGTAACGACTCGGCAACGGAGGAGGAAGAGCCTAAAGCACTAGTTAGAGAGACAGGAAAAGCAGTAAAAAACGGTTGGCTAATCAATTTGTGTAAACAATAGTTTATTAATATTACTACTTATATGCCTGCGGTTCTATATTCATGTATTAAAGCGAATGTTTCATTACTCTAGATGTATTTAAGGTGTTCTTGATTAAAGTTTCTTTTGTTTAAAACACTTCGCTGATTTTACTGCAAAATATGTTGTTTGCCTTGATGGTCTAGTGGTTAGCGTATGGGCCTCTCACAGCGATGTCTCGGGTTCGATTCCCGGGCCGAGCAAAGTGTTATTTGTGACTTTCCGTCTGAAAATTTTCAATGGTAGCACGGAGTGGGCGTTGTTCCCGGTGGATGGCGATGGGCTCACCACCTACCCTATGGCACCTAAGCATAACAGGTGAAATGTCGGTGTAGAACACCTCTGCCACACCCTTTTGGGTAATATAGGCGTGATGTTATGTTATATGTGGTTTCTTTTGGGAAATATAATATTTTCGATATTTTATTTCGGATATAAATTACCGAACATTTCGTTCTTACAGCGCTAATGGAACCCTTAACCTTGAAGAGCACATTAATCCACATGTCACGGTTTTCATTTAAAGGTCTATGGTAGTCAGAATCAAGAAATACTGATACTGATAACTAGTTGCAAAGGTAAGGTGGCAGAGTTTTGAGTGCACGGTTGGCGTAGCGGTTAAAGTGGTCGCCTCGCCGCTTTCAAACACGCTGGTGTGGTGGGTTCGATCCCCACATGGGATAAATCTTTGTGTGATTCGCAAAGATTTGTTCTGACTCTGGATGTGATTTGTGTGTGTGAAATCTAGTTTGTGAACACCCCCGCGACACAGGAGTTATTCCTAGTGCGGGCGTCGTTTTTAAAAAAAAGAAAAATAAAAGACATTCTGCGTAAAATAGAAATATTCAGCTAATCCAGTTCAACTAAAAGTTACCCTTAATGTATAATTGGGCAAGATATGGGGAATGATATTTAGGCCCAATTTCAGAGATTTCGGATGGATCTAATCCTACCCATAAAACATAAGCTGACCGAATTTAATAGTGACGCAAGTTACACTTGAAAGATCTGTACTGTACTGTCATTTTAATTTATGTGTGTTATATGCTTTTACTGTCAATAAGGTTTATTTAACACGTGTGGATTTATACTTTATCTAACAAAATGAAACGTGTAATTAATAAAATCGATACAAATACGCTTATGGAAATCAAATAGATTAGTCAATAAAAAAAAATTGCAATTACAATGGTGTTAGCGGAGCCTTGCAAGCAATATAAAATGATCTGCATTCCCGGTTTCAAATGAACATAGTAAACGTTTTACGTATTCTCACGGTAATAAGATCCTACAAGTGGATAGTTATAATTGTGTTAAATAATAAAACAGGTAAGGTGATAGTACATGAACTTAGTTGAAGGTCTCTATGTACTAAGGGCCATAGCACACACGATACTTTTAGTCGCTTGAACGCGCGATTTCATTGTCGCGACTGAACTATTTCGATGGTGTTGAGGAACGGGTGTGATGTTTCTCCACCACAAAGGGTGTATCCGACCAGGCTCGGTGGTATTGCATGGTGGCTTGGAAGTTGTATTCATGTACACACGCTGTGAAAACTTCGTTATCGTGATTCAGCGCTCTTTGACATTGGTGACAAGATAGATAGATAAAAACTTTATTTGTGCATAAGACATAGGAAATACATTTTGTACGAAAGTTTCAATTACAATATATGCACAAAAGGCGGCCTTATCGCTTAACGCGATTTCTTCCAGGCAACCTTTGGATGGACTAGTGTAAAAGATTTACAGAAGGTAGTTTTAGACAGCAACGAAAAAAGAGGAGTGTGTCACTTCTTGACGTGGACAATGTTATCCCTCATTTATTATATGCGGATACCGCCATAATGAAGACATTCAATGGTTTTGATGGAAACTGTCGCCAAATCGTCGATCGTTGATGCTGATAGTGGTTTGAGTGCTTAGATCCTACTAGTGCAATGCACAAAAATGCATAATAATTACCTGAATTGGTAAATATTTTGCATTATTTTAACGATCCCGCACTAGGAATAACTTATGTGTCGCGGGGTACAAATATACATTTCAAACACAGCACATCCAGAGTCAGAACAAATATTTGCGGTTCGCACAAAGATTTATCCCGTGTGGGGATCGAGCCCACAACACGAACGCAGTTAACCACTACGCTAACCATGTACTCTCACCATTCCATCACATACAGGTTATTACTTCCTTAGTTAGATTCGCCAGTGTAATAGTGCTCTTCTAATGGAAGGTGAACATCGGAGGGGATGCCTTGCGCCCTGATATTATAGTAAAAGTACCTTTCTATAAGAGTAATTTAGAAGCTGTTACTAGGCTGATATTCTGCGTGTTGATAGCTAGTGCAAATACGTGTGGATAAATACAAGTGCATACTCCTTTAGGCGTTTTTCTACTGCACTGCAGGCCATGAGCGGCGGCGCGGCGACGGGATTACGAATTTGCCGTCGGGACGTAAAGCACCAAACGTAGGTATGCCATTGTAGGCATAGCGCGTTTTTACAATGCACGGCGGCGGAGACAGCCCAGCACATATAAATTGTATTAAAATAAAAAGGTTTTATTGCAAATACGGCAATTACTCACAATATTTTTTACGCATTTAAGATTATCTAGTTACACAATTTTCCTATTTATTGTCATGAATTATTTTATATATATTTTGATTGTTGGTTAATTTTCTGGTTTAACTCTTTGGTCAATTGATATGATTGGTTTTATTTGGCAGTTAGGTTAGCATAAAAAAAACACTTTTAGATCTTAAATATTTTCCCAAATATTAGTACTTATATTTGTATTATTATTCGTAATAAAATTAGCATACACATAACACTACTCTATTTCTTTGTACACGACACAGGCACAGAGATCTTGGGTGTGGGTCAACAGCTTTAATTGTTCATAGAAGTACCTATAATCCACCAAGTTCCTAACTTTGACAGAGAACTGCTATTAAGGAATGTTTCTCGAAACCTTTTTACCCGACTTGCTTGCCAAGACCTTTCATTTGATGTCTAATACATCATGATTTTTTTTGATGTTAGGCTCTGACGTTTAAATTTCGTTATGAACCTTTAAAAAAAATATGAAATTTATATAGCCTATGTCATGTGGCCCAATTTAAAAAAATCTATTGACACCTCATTCATTAAAATCCGTTCAACATTACTATTCCGTCGAACATACAAACGCACAAACATAGGCTGCCAAAATCATATCCCTTCCTTTTGGCTTCACCGTAGTCGGATAAAAACAAATTAGGTAAATTAACCATCTTGCTTTTTAATACAGGCTAGACGCGATATAGCGAAGTTTATTTAAACCATAAATTCTATATGTGGTCATTTTTAAACGTAATAAAAGAATCAATGAAGCCGGCAAAAAAGGATAATTCAATTAGTCTTCAATCATTCTGTCACATCCACCCTGTATCTTGTCAATAGTAGTGTATGAAGCTAGGTAGATGAAATCTCGCATATCGCAACAATCATTGTCATAGAATGAATATCTACAAGCTTACGAAAGTTGTGTTCAAATGCGTCTCGAAATAGCTGCGATCAGGCTCTCTTGTTTATAAATAATACACATATGTCTCTGTCTATTCATTCTACTGGGTTGTCTCTAGTGTATCGTACGACGTTCAGTTTTATTGATGCTGAGCTTAAACCATGTGCGAGTTTCGCGGGTTTTAACAATTTCTATCAGGTAAAAACACTTTGGAGCCAGATCTGTACAAATTATTCATTTGGTAGCATTTATCAGCAAATAACGTTTACTGTTTTATACGTTTTAGAGGTAAGCAAAATAGATAAAAAGGAATCGTCAAAATACTTTTGGCTATTCAATTATATCAAAAACTCGATATTGAGATTTTTCTACTAAATGCAGTGTTGTTCTGGCTGTGTAATAGGTTTATACAAGGACTTAATTAAAATAATATCATCTGTCTCTATTTTATATCATTATAGAGATGGGTTACTCACATTATGTATTTTTTGTTCCAAATTTTTACCGTTGCAAATGAACACTGCAATGTCTAGAAACTTTGATTTAAATAAATATCGCTGATTTCCAATATTACAGATTATTTTACTTGTGTTTTTTAAATTATTTTTTGCCGTTCACGTAGTCAATACAAAATAAGGTAAAAATTTCTGATCTTTAACATAACCCGTAAAGTTATGGTAAAGATCAAAAAAAAAAATGCTATGTAAATAAAAAAATAGTACCGATGCCCAAATTTGTGTAAGCAAATAATTTGGAACATAACACATTTATATCTACACATACTGAAGGATTCTACACGAATATATCTTAGCTTCAAAGTAGACTAAACAGTTTATAGGATTAAGTTTCTAGATCTTTTTCCATTCCCAGTATGCTGACTTATGCAACTTTTCTAAAAGGCTGACACACATCACAATAAATAAATAAATATTTCACAACTCACACACAACGCCATATAGTCCTAAACTAAGCAGAGCTTGTACTATAGGTACTAGAATAAATGATACTAATACATATATACTTTTTCTTTTGTAAATACATACATATTATACATAGAAACACCCAGACTAAGACAAACCCCCATGTTCATGCACACAAAGAGTGAGAATCGAACTCACGACCTCGGCGTCGCTCGCAGGCAAGTACACTACCCACTCCGCCATCCGGTCGTCACACACAATTAATTGTATTAAATGATATTTAACTGTGAAAAGGTTCCATCGCGCATTTAATGCGCTCTTATTTGCTCTTAGACTGTAATAAATACCAAAGTTAAGTTTAAATTAAATAATTAAAGTAGTTTATTTTAAGATCCAACATCCATGTGTTTTATTCATATTTTATTCTATTTCATTACCAATTTGAACGTATAATTAAACAATCCTTTTTAAGCCAATTCTTACGTTTGCTAAATGTTAACGCGAATACATACCGCCTACATACCTACCTACCTACACATATTATTTACATAATTAGCAAGTAGTATTAAGAGCACTTTATCATTATATTTATAGAGTTAATTAGTAAGTGGTGAATGTACTTGTTGTAATAGAAATAAACACTTTATGCGTAGGCTATAAGAAATTTTCCAAAAAAAAATTAAGTAAATTTCTAATTTATTTTTAATACTAAGAGCAGTCAAACAATCTTTTGGACTTAAAAACACAATTCACCAATGTATTTAATTCAATAGAAAGCATTTAGAGAAAGCCCCTCCAAAAGCTTAACCTTTGTTGGCCCAAAAAATCTGATCAATATTGTGATGATAGTATATATGCTATTTGTGAACTTTAAAGGATAATAAGGATAATATAACAACTATAACTATAAACTATATAAGAGTAAAAGGCGTCCAAAAAGTTATCGATCATAATTGCTACAATCTTTGAAAAAAAACATAACCCTCCTTCTGACGCAGTCGGGTAAAAATAATGACATGACGTATGAAGTTGTTCCTTGTTCCGTAGTGGTAGTAATAGTCCTTTTAAGTCCGCAGTTAGTGACGGGGGACTAAGGAACCATATAATGCGCGTGGCCGGACGCATACGTGACCAGTAGTTACCAAATTGGCTAGATAACTGATTTATGTTATTGAACCACCTCTCAATATTAGAAACAGCATCGAAAGAATTACTTTGATAGCACATAAACTTCCTGAGATAATACAATTTAAAATTTACATTATTGCACATTAATAATAGACTCGCCCAAACGCGTCAAACAAATGGCTACAATGGCGTGACGTCACTGCCTTGTAGTTTGTATGCGAAGTTATGAATTTGTTTGATAGCTATATGAAATATTGCCTTTATGAAAATAGTTTAATTACGAAAGTTGCTCAAAATTGTGTGCGTTATTACATAATTATTTTAAAAAAAATATTTCTTTAAAAATGGTCTTGCCCATGGAACTTTGAATGATCATAAAATTAGTTAGACTTTAAAGTATGAAACTAAAAATTCTAGCATTTGGTTTCTGTTTACCTATACTTTGATATGGTACTCATATTTATTGCTATTGCGGTATCAATCATCATCCCTATTAACACTCAACTGTAGGAGAGCTTTTAAACATGAATAAGTATTATCTATTTCGTGCCCGAAAATATCTTCTTCAACACTAACTATAAGATTACGGCGACGCCTTGTTTAAAGAAAGTGAAATAATATACACGGGTAAATCGTCTATACAACTCTACACCTCTCTAATTTAACAAAATAAATCTTCAAAAGAGCTTCCAGTCCAGTAACGTAACATACAGTTGAGAAATTCAGGGTCC